>VDFB02163400.1:0-114231 GCA_007258455.2 Sequoia sempervirens
ATGAATGAAGAAATTGCATCATTAGAAAAGAATGATACTTGGAGTTTGGTGCCCTTGCCTGAAGGCAGAAAAGTTGTGGGCTGCAAATGGGTATTTAAAAAGAAAATAGGTCTGGATGGCAATGTGGAAAAATATAAGGTGAGGTTGGTTGCGAAGGGTTATTCCCAGGTAGAGGGAATTGATTATGGAGAAATTTTTTCTCTTGTAGCTAAGCTGACATCTATAAGATTTCTCTTGTCACTTGCAGCAGCGTATGACTTAGAGATTGAACAGATGGATGTGAAGACAACGTTTCTTCATGGTGATCTTGAAGAAGAAATTTATATGTCCTAGCCTGAGCACTTTGTGGAAAAAGGTAAAGAAAAATTGGTTTGCAAGTTGAAAAAATCTCTGTATGGATTAAAGCAGTCTCCTAGAATGTGGTACCAGAAATTTGACACTTTTGTTTTGTCATTGGGATTTGTAAGATCAAAATCTGATCTTTGTGTGTATTACAAAGCTGAAAGTGATCAAGTTCTTATTATTGCTCTCTATTTTGATGATATGCTGTTCATAGGCAATAGTAAGTTAATGATTTTTGATTTGAAGTCTTAGTTGCCTACAAAGTTCGAAATGAAAGATCTTGGTGCAACAAGGTATATTATGTGAATGGAAATAACTAGGGAAAGGAATAGTAGAAAACTTTGGCTCAGTCAGAGTAAGTATATCAAGACTGTTCTAGAGAGATTTTGCATGAATGATTGTAAGCAGCTAGTTGTTCCAATTTTGCTGGGAACAAAGCTATCTATTGAAGATTGTCCAAAATCTCCTACTGAGATGGAGGACATGACTAGTGTACCTTATGCAATGGTCTATACAAAGCCATACATTGCCCAACCAGTGGGACTACTTAGTCAGTTTATGGCTAATCCTGGAAGAACACATTGGGATGTTGTGAAAAGAGTATTCAAATATTTGAAGGGCACTTCAGAATATGATTTGTGTTACCATGGAAATTTGGTTGAATCACAGAGGACTCTCAGTATTCGAGGCTATGTGGATTCTGATTGGGTAGGGGACATTGACAACAGGAGATCCACCAGTGGATATATTTTCATGATGAATGGTGGTGCAGTGAGTTGGATGAGTAAGTGGCAGGTTGTAGTCGCTTTGTCTACTACAGAGGCAGAATACATGATAGCAACACATGCCTATAAAGAAGCAATTTGGTTAAAACATTTGTGTTCTAACATTGGTTTTGACGCAGGGAAAATAACAATTTATTGTGACAGTCAGAGTGCTATTTGTTTGGAAAAAAATCCTACTTTCCATGCCAGGATGAAACATATAGATGTACAGTATCATTTTGTACGAGATATGGTGGAGGATGGAAATGTATCTTTAGAAAAAGTGGATACTCTGGAGAATGTTGCAGATGCATTGACGAAGCCAGTAAGCACAAAAAAGTTTAGGTGGTGTGCCAGTTCAATGGGCCTTAGTGCCCATGAATTTTAGTAGCTTTGTTGTGCTTTGGAGGTTCCTGTGTGATCTTCGTCAAGTGGGAGTTTGTTGGAATTGTGTGCCTCAATATCACAGGCTGAAACCTTTGAAAGAGCAAAGTCGGAGTGACATTCTTACTGTCTAGCCGACTAGTAGTTTGCAACCTTGTGGAATGCTCAGGTTGCCAAGACCTTTGTGTTGTCTTACCGACTGGAGCTATCGCTGTGACATTTCTTGTCATTGTGATCTCTCTTTGCTCGGTAAGAACTCTCGTCGATTGTGGTTCATAGTGGTTGTCAGGGAGACTTGTGGCAACAACAGTTATCGGGAAAAGATATGAACATTCGGTATGAAGTCTTATCGACAAGAGATGTCTCGCCGAATGGTTATACACTTGGAGTCATCGGTGTAACATGTGACTTCGGTAAGAACTCTTGGTGACAGATGGTATGTCTCGCTGACAGTGTTACACTTGGAGTCATCAGAGCAACATGAAGGCTTCAGTAAGATCTCTTAGCGATGGAGGTTTGTCTTGCCGATGGTGTAGCTTGTTGTCGGCATGACTTGAGGGCTCGTTATGTCTCTCACCGAATAGTGATAGTCTTGTCGATGGGAATGCTGATGTCTATGTGACTTTTGAACAATGGTATGACCTCTCATTGAATAGCGATAGTCTTGCCGAATAGTGCTACATGTAGTGGTCATTGGTATGACGTCTCAGCGATATGGTTTGTCTTGCCGACTGCTTTTCTCAATGGATATCGGTATGAAATAAAGATCTATGAGATTCTTGGAGATAGGAAAAATATTGCCAATAGAGCTTCACAATATGGATTGGCATTCGGTATAACGTCTTGCTGATGGTCATGACTCTTGGCGATAACGACAATTAGGTCTTGTGGCATCGGGGAGACATGGTTTGTGTCTCACTGACATGCGAATAATGTTTGAACGCCTTGATCGATTGGAAGACTATCCTACATGGTGTGTCTTCGACCAATCAGGGAGCAGAATGGGAACCGTTGGAAGTTAGACTATTGTGGCCATTCCTGTGGGGAAGTTCAACAAACCAGGGATGACATGGATATACTTTGAGATCAATGATGATGTTGGGTTGGACGATTAGTGGGATGAATATTTTGATGAACAGTTGAGTAATCAGTGTGAATTCAATTATGAGAGCATTGTAACTTGAATGTTCTGTACAAGGTTGATCATTGAATCTGCTGCTGTAAATTGACATCAGAGAGTGAAGTTCGTACTCTGTATGTAATTTTGTTTACTATAATACAAAGGGGTTTTTCTCTTGTAAGGGTTTTTCCATGTAAATCTGGTGTTCATCTGTGTATGTTTATTTCTCTGTTTCTATTATTTCTTTCAAGTGTATCTTAATTGGACTGTAATTGAAAATTTAAAGTCACCTCTGCAATCTTCCCTAAGGTTTTGATGTTAGGAGAGTTGTTTCCTCACCTTAGCTTTCCTTACAATTATTATGAGTAAACACTTTTGACCGGAGCTATGAACTGGGTACAAGAAACCATAAGATACTACCAAACCCACGAGTGCATTGGCCCAATGAAGGCATAAAGGCCTGCAAGCACTTTGGCCCAATGAGGGTTTGAACCCTGGTGGCCATCACTACAACCAAGTGACTTGACCACTGAATCACACCCTTATCGACCTTTTCTTTCATATTTAAAATCCCATGCTCTGACTTAAATTTTTTTCATTTCTTGTAGGACTATTCTAATATTCAGGAGTATCCTAGTGGGTGACCATATTGGTTAGTTCGCGAGCAGAGGGATCGTCTCAGTGATGATGAGGTCACACATCTGCAGTAGGTTGGTCTGTAGCATGTATTCACTATGCCAGAGATGCATTATCATGAACGAATGCTGACGACCTTGATGGAGTGGTGGGATGCCACCACATCATCTTTCTAGTTTCCTACTGGGGAGATGATGATTACTTTGGAGGATGTCAATTGGATTCTTAGACTACTCATCTGCGGGTAGTGGGTGGCAATCGATGAAACTCGATCAACATCAGAGCGGTTGGACGGTGTCCTTTACTGCTCGGGGTGGACTGACTGTGGCAACAACATGAGGCACATCTACACACATTGGTATGACCAGTTGTAGACAAGTACACCTCTGCTATGTCACGTGATGGTTGTGACTGTGGCCTTTTGCATCACGATATATGGGTGAAGATCTCACTTGTACGGGGGCCTCATCCATTTCATTCACGAGATGGTCAAGCATCATAAAGTTTTTTCCTGGGGGCACATCATACTGGCACACCTATACCAGGAGCTAGGGTGGTACATACACTATGAGTACTACAACCTCATATCATGCACACTACTACAGGTGTGGGAATTTTCTCAAATTATGTGCAAGAGGCCGGTCGATTTCCCTTAGCGACAACCATACTATGTCCCCATGGTCTATTGGTATGAGGTCATAGGATAGTGGAGACATGAAGACCTACAATTTTGGAGATTACAGTTTGATACTCTTATACCAAATTGAGTTAGATGGAGACCCTATCATTTTTTTAGATGGGTAGATGATAATAGGTATCTCAGGAACTTGTAGTGGGACCATTTTATCGTAGGTCGCCACGACCATATTATCATGCCATATTATTGGAGTAGGTTCATGCAACAACATGGATGTGTACAAACTATCCCTCCTAATGTGCCCACATATACACGAGCCTTCAGGAGTGCGGTGAGACCCAAGGACATTCAATGTCCCTCCATCATAGATTTTATTCCCTTTGATGATGACAAGCTTGACTAGGATTTGCTGCCGATAGCACCTGTAGATAATGTTGACATTACTACAAATTTTAGATGGTGGTGGTAGAGGCACCATCCTCATCTTGTGTTCTTAGATGATGCTCCCAGAGGGGATCCTAGCCTATATGGGGATGTACCACCATAGGCACCACAAGACAGGCAAAGAGGGTGGCAATAGGGTGAGGAGGAGGAGAGGCTGCCAGAGGAGGAAACATTACGGAGGCCAAGGCAGTGGTGAAGGAGGTCAAACCCTCCACCAGGTACCCCTATCTCGTCAGCACCACCAACACCCATTGTTATAGTAGCGGAAACCTTAGCGGAACCAAAAGTGACTACCAATACTAGTGGTGTGGGTCCCAATGTCACTCCTCACCCTGACCCTACTTGGAAGCTAGCAGAACCAGGTATACTGAGCATGTTTTTTATATTTCAATACTTTCAATTTTCTTTATTTATGATTACACATATATTCCATGTGATACTGATCTTATTCTTTCTTTCTGTGGTTGCAGATAATGCACAGGGATGGACTAGGTTGATGGCCTAATGTATATCAGAGGTGGATTCTGACGTTCCCATCCAAGGGATGGTCCTTGAGGCATATTGATTAGTTTCCATGGGGTGACATGCCCATCTATTCGAGCTGGTAGCACGTTTGAGGACCGCTTATGAGGAATGGGGAGTGGAGATAGTGTAGTTGACTGTAGAGGCGACCACACTCCAAGGGCAGCATGACTAGTTGTCAGAGGAGCTATGGACGATGCTTGTAGAGTGAGATGTGGCTGTGACGGGGGATGATGCTGTTGAGTAGGCATGTGACACTATTTAGAGCCGCCTTGATGACCTCAATAGGAAATCGAATGCTCCCTTTAAGGGGAGATCATAGGGATACAAGTAGCCTTGTCTACGTCACGCTGATCCAGATCTATGACCACCGTGCAGCTCCTCCCCAAACCACAACAGCAGCAACCAGAGTTGGAGGGCTTTGGGAGCCAAATGTCACAGCCATAGGGACCTCCTATTTTTGTACATCAGTTTTGTAGTGAGATATACATATATTTTGTAGATATTTTTGTATAAACATTGACACATATTCAGTGGCCACTCATTTTTTTATGATAGTGGCCTAATACATGTATATAACATTTGGTATATATATACAAGATATTGGTTCTAATATCATGACATTGTGTATCTTGATGTATATGCTTCTTTATTTTCATGTATGTTGATGCTATGGATGTATGTTTACATTAGATTCTATCATAATTTAATGAACACACATGGATGCTTGTTAATTAAATGAAATGATGATCTAACTACCTTAAAAGATGTAATGTAATGCATGGATACATAATATAGTAAAACACATGTATGTATATCACACACACACACAGAGTCACACCATAACATAATTTTTTTTCATAATGTGTTAATGAATAATGTCAACATATGTAGTGATACTACTCATAAGGAGTGAACACCACACACACGACACTTTAGACACTACACATAGTACTGATGGAGATGCATTGCATTAACAAGATCTTTTAGAGGTGTTCCATCCATAGAGGATAATCCATAAGCACCCAAACCATACACAGAGACGAAAATGTAAGGGCCTAACAAGTTAAGACTGAATTTCCCTCTTTGATTAGGCAACACATTCACATTTCTCTGATTCTCATAAAGAACCAAGTCTCCCAACTTAAAATTTCTAGAAAGCACACTTTGATTATACTATCTTGATAAAGATCGTTGATAAGTTGTAAGATGATCGAGGGCCTATAGTTGGTGCTCATCAAGCATCTCTAGCTAATGTAAATGATTAGCTCGATAAGTTTCATCATCAATTAACCCTTTAAGGGAAATCCATAAAGACAAAATCTCCAACTCTAAAGGCATGATAACTTTGGCACCATATATGAGGTTGTAAGGCGTTGTCCCCATCATTCTATGAACACTCCTATGATAGGCCCACAAAGCGTACGTTAACTAAATGTTCCAATCCTTACCATTTTTGTTAACTGTATTACGAAGTATGACCTCAAGAGTCTTATTAGATGCTTCTGCTTGACCATTAGATTGAGGATAGTAAGGTGCAAAAAATCTATGTTGAATGCAATTTTTTTCTAAGAATTGCTTCACTTCCTTGTTCTTCAATGGTATACCATTGTCAAAAACAAGTGTAGTAGGCAATCCAAAATGAGAGATAATGTTATTTAGAAGAAAGCTACAAATAACTTCAGTATTCGTGGATTTAAGTGGAATAGCTTTGACCCATTTCATGAAGTAGTCTATAGTAGTAATGATAAATGTGTGTCCCTTAGAAGAAGGAGGTGATATATTTCCAATAATATCCAATCCCCACTTTGTGAACGACCAAGGAGAGGTCTGATTTTATAACTCTTGTGTAGATGCATGAATAAGATGACTATGCTATTGAAAGTGCAGGCAGTTCTTAACAAAATCAAAGGAATCTTGTTCCATTTTTTTCCAAAAATATCCCATGTGTATCAATTTCCTCACCATGGATTTACCACCAAAGTGTCCACCCCCAAAGCTTGAATGGGCTTCTTTAAGAGTAAGGGGTATTTTTGCTTTAGTGAGACATCGAAGAAGCAAGTCGTTATAGGAATTTCAATAGAGAACATCAAATAAAATAACACAATGGGATAAAATATTTGGTATGCGAGTGTGATCATTTTTCATCGCATAATCGAGAAAGCTTCTAGTCTTTAGGTAGTTGTAAATATTAGAAAACCATTCTCCTGAGTCTACGTGAGAACACACAAAGGAATCATATTTAGGTTGATTGGAAATAGTTGGGGTCTGAAGGACCTGAACCATGAAGTGGTATTCTTTCATATCCTCATTCGAAGGTACCAAGGAAGCGGCGCTTGTCATGGCATCTACATGTCTATTCTCTCTCGTAGGGACATTGTCTATTGTGAAAGAGGATAAATGTTTGAGTAAGGACAAAGCGAGGCCTCAATATCAAGACAAATTACTTTGCTTAGCTTGATAAGCTCCCATAATCTGATTCACTATAAGCTCAAAATTTCCCAGTATGCGAAGATGTCTTATTTTTAGTGCAATTGTTACACACAAGCCAATAATGAGGGATTTTTTTCAACAATGTTATTAGTGCAAGGAAAGTACAATTGAAAGGAGAGGGGGACCGACTTACCTTCGGGTGACATTAGAACCATACCCGCTTCAAAACTGGTCTAACATCTTGACCCATCGAAATACATCTTCCATTTAAGGTCATAATTAATCGCAAAGATGTTCTCATCAAGAAACAAATAGAAACTTGAGAAGGAGAAAGATGAGGGAGCATTTTCCAATTGATCGACAACTGCTTGACCCTTTATAGACTTCTGAGTAATAAATTTTATGTCAAACTTAGAGAGTAACATTACCCATTTCGCTAATCTCCCAGTAAGGTCAACACTGGAGAACAAATGCTTTAGAAGGTCACTTTTCATGATAACATGCATTTCAACATGGAGAAGATAGTGCCTTAGCTTCTATGTGGCAAAAACAAGAGCAAGGCATTGCTTCTCCATGGGGGAATAATGGGTTTCATAATCAACTAGGATGCGACTAATGTAGTAGATTTCTCTCTCTCTCTCTCGACATCATCATATTGAGCCAGCAAGGCTGCCAAAGCATTTGGTGATGTTGCGAGGTAAAGAAAAAAGGGTCTATCTTGCATAGCCGACATCAATACATGAGGATTGGCCAAGTAGGATTTGATTGACTCAAAAGCCTTCTGGAACTCTTCATCCCATATGAAACGAACATCTTTCTTTAACAAGTGGGTAAAAGGAAGGGTGCAATCAGCCAGTTGAGATATGAATCTATGAATTTCTTGAATCTTCCCTTATAAAATTTGCAATTTAGCTATATTCTTGGGTGGAGGCATGTTAACAATATCATCGATCTTATTTGTATCAACGTTAATTCCATGATGAGAGACTATAAATCCCAAAATTTTTCTTGCGTCTACATCGAAGACACACTTAAGAGGATTGAGTCTCATCTTATAGAGCCAAAGCCTCTCAAAAATAAGATGAAGGTTCTTCACATGATCTTGACGAGTTATAGATTTCACCAAGATATCGTCAACATAATCTTCTAAAATCTTATGAATGAAATCATGAAAAATTAGAGTCATTGACTGTTGGTAGGTATCTCTTGTGTTCTTCAATCCAAAGGGCATGACCACATAACAGAAAGTACCCCAAGGGGTAGTGAAGGTTGTCTTGTACTGATCTTCTAGATTAATATGGATCTGATTGTAACCTGAGAAACCATCCATAAAAGATAACAATACATGGCCCACAATTGAGTCCCCAATAATATCTATATTAGGTAATGGAAAATCATCCTTGGGAGAAGCCTTATTGAGATCACGAAAGTTAATGCATATGCGAATATGGCCATCAAGCTTGCTAACAACAACAATATTTGAGATCCAATGGGAGTAGTCGATTGGACAGATAAAGCATGCTTTCAATAACTTCTTTATCTTAGTCTTAACCATCAATGCCACCCTGGGATTGATCTTTCAAATTTTTTGCTTGACTGGCTTGGCATTGGGACATAGGATGATATTGTGAACCACTATAGAGTCATCAATTCCAGACATGTTCTCATACATCCAAACAAAGATATCAAGATAAGAATGTAGGAGATTAGAATGCTAGTCTGCTTTTTTTGAAGAAAGACACTTCCCAATATTAATTACTTTTTCAAAAGACTTAGGATCCATAGAGATTTCAGTAGTATCCCCTTTAAGGAGAGAAATATGATCTCCAGGATGCGATATTGGAACATCATCACTAACATTAGATAGAGGGTCCTCCTTGTCAACACTCAGGATAAATTCTGTAAAGTATTCTTATTTATGCAAGCGATATGGGAATTGTCTTTTGTGATTTAAGGGAGGCAAAGAGGAGTAGGTGCCTAGGAATTCCTCAAGCGCTTCCTCTGAAGAGAAGACATCTAAAGGGACCTTCTCGGCTTGCCCCCTATCTTCTATCAATTCAGGATGGACCAAACTTAGTGGTTCAACCAAAATCATATTAATGCTCCACCAAGGTTTCTACTTAGATTGTTTGATAGAGAACCCCAAACCTAGATAGTGCTTCCACAACTTAAAATTAATGGGAACTTGGATTCATTTCTCAATACACCCTAGGCCTTTCTACCCATAACCATACTGAGAAACAAGTTGATACCCTAAACTATAGCGATTTTGTAAAACTTTGGGAGGCGGTGTCTCTACATAGAGGGATTCATTCCACCAATGAACATCAAACACATCTACGAGAGCACAATCGTCTCCTTTTCCTGATTCACAAACATTAACTTCTTTTACAAGAACAAGACTACTCTCCTCAGTAGGGGAAGGACTAGTCTCATGGATATGATCACAAATCTCCTCCCCAATGAGAGTATTGTCCCTTCTTTTGTTGGAGAAATTCAAAAATTCTAGACGAGCGGGGCTCGCTTTGTATTTTGCAATGAAGAATTCATAGAATTCCAAGGACCCCCAATCATCACCAAAGAATGTGTTTGATTTAGAAGAAGAAATAGATAAGGAGGACTTAGGACTTTCTACCTTAGGTGATTCAATTTTAATGGCATTCGCTTTAGGGACAACCTCTACAGAGGGTATCGTTGAAGAACACACCATAGCATCATTAGTTAAAGATGGAATACAATTCTTAAGAGTTAAAACAACTGAAGCCCAACCAATAGTTGCTAACTAACAAAGGTGTACTGCTTTTGGATTAGCTTTAACTGTGACCACCTGATTATTTGCAACAAACTTCAAAGAACGATGTAAAGTAGAGGATACACCACCCATAGCATGAATCTAAGGTCTCCCCAAAAGAAGATTGTAAGGTAAAGGGCTAGGCATCACATAAACCAAAGTAGGTAAGGTAACGAGGCCTAGCTGCAAAGGCAGTATTATCATGGCTAGAGCTTGGCGGTCGACATTATCAAACCCACAAATGTACAAAGAAGCAGCTAAAGAAGATGAATCAACTTTAATATTAGGCAGTAGGTCAATACCACAAACATTAAGAGCCGAATTGGTGTCAATGAGAGTACGACTAATGCCAATGTTATTAACGTTAATTATAATCATTGAAGGGTTCACTTGCTTCTGCACATCCGGAGGTGGGAGTTCTTGCAGGTGGAATGTAATATTCGGTGAATCCACATGAATGTGATCCAACAACGCATTAAAATTTGTAGGCCAAGTGGAGGCATGCAAGAGGATCTTCTATAAGGCTTCTTGAAGCATTTCTTGATAAACCAAAGCGGTCTAAAGCAAATCCCAAAGTGAGATCTTAGCCGAAGTAACACAGAGTTGTTCGACAAGATCATAATCACCTGGTGCTTTGATCGCAGGTTTAGGTGCTAAAGGAAGACTTGGTTGAAAAGGTGGTAAAGAAGTAGGAACATGAATAGGTTGAGATGTAGGAACCGAAGGTTTTTTATCCATATTCTATTTGTTTCTTCTTGTATTATATGTGTGCCCAACAACATTATAAGAAGTAGAGTCCATAGCTTTTATGAACCTTGAATATAAATCAAGTGAATCATCACAATATGAAATTCCATAGATGGAATGATTCTCCCTTAGAGAAGGGGTAGTCAGGGTCACATAAATGATGGATTTCTTAGGGCTTGGAGGAGCCACAAAGACCACTACTACATTTATTGACTCAGCTTGCAGAGAAGAAGTTTGCTCAAAATATTTATGGATAGAGGATGCTTCTATGAAATCATTTATAGCATCGTCCAACATATCAAAATATTCCTGAGAGAAAGCATCATTGTAGACATGAAATCATTGTGAAAATAGATCCGACATGCTTCACATTGGGTTCACAAAAATGTGAGATAAGATGGATTCGTTGCACATGGGTCTCTTCATTCTCAAGAGATTACCAAGGAATGAACTGCCCTTATCCACCTCAACATAAGCATAATGGAGAAATTCCAAAGGAAATGTACTCAAGCTAACTTTTAGAGAAGACTACTTTAGATCCTGAGAGAATAAAACTTCTAGATTTTTTCCTTTGACTGAGGAGCTCTTGACCAAAGGATGACAATGTAGATTTAGGATGCCAGTGTGGCATGCTATCGTCCAAATGGTGCATTGGCATCGCGAGCAACAAAAAAATCAAGAACTCAAATGGGTGAAATGAGGTTTCACTTCCTAACTCAGATCTGAGGTCTACTAAACAAAATAATCAAACATAGAACATAAGTTTCAAGAAAAAGTACAAGGAGAACTTTGAGAAAACTTACCCTCAAGAAGATGTTTGAGCCTTCACTCCAAGCTCTATTTCAAAACCTACACACAGAAGAATGTGGGGAAAGTGTTGGGGTTGTATATAGGTCTGCCTTAGTTAGACTCCATTTTTGGTGTTCCCAACTCCATCGATAGCCAGATAGGAAAGGAGTATAACCGAAATGGACAAAGCATGTGGTGAAAGAAAAACCCACTTCAGGAGTAGAACCCACACCACAATATAGAAAATGAACAAGTAAATAGAAAAGAGTGAGAGAGCATTACCCATGGGCCTAGGTCCTCTCCAGAGCACACAGACACATCGTTGAATGTTTTCTTGAGAGTTTTAGCTGTTGGAGGGACCTCAGTTTGATAGAGCTTCGCTTGTAGTGTTGCTTGTTGAGAATGAGAGAAATTTGAGAGCGAAGTTGAAGAGAGCTTGAGTGAATGGAGTTAGACCCCCAAAATGAGAGTAAATGAGGGGTTTTGTTGTATGCAAGGGCAGAAAAGAGATATTACACCCGAAATATTGACTTCCAAGACACATGTCAAGAGTCAAGATTTGAGATTCTTTGTTTCAGACCCAAAAATATTGCAGGATGCTAGTGCGCCACACATACATCCGCATGTCGTGCAGGTGTCCAGCGCATCATTTTTTGGGAAACATGTTATTAGGATTTTGTTGCTTCGCCACTGGTCCACATGGAGCTAGAATTGTGAAATTTTGACCCATGAGATTTTTATCATTAATGCTCTTAGGCGTCATAAATGCTAGGCAAAGTGCAAAAATGTGGAATTTTGTCTAGGTGCAATTCTACGACATTACAAGGGCTAATAAGGATCTAAATGTTGATGAGGGTTTAGAAGTTTTAATGTACAATTGATTCACCCCCCTCTCAGTTGTCTTGTGAATCCAACTATTGGTATCAAATATTGTTTCCTTAGAAGAAAGCTTAACCACTTGAGGTTGATTTGGATGGGACACAAGAAGGAGGGTCCTCTGTTTAATGAAACCAATTATACATTCTGGAAGACCAGGATGGAATGTTTTCTTGCCTACCTAGGGTTTGGAGTTTGGAAGTTAGTTGAAGCTAGATATACCATGCTTGCAAATGGCCCATCAAGTAATGATGAGATCAAAGCTTATGAGAACAATGGAAAAGTATGTATTCTCTCTTGAGTGCTCTTGCTAATTCAAAAATTGTGAAAGTTATGAGCTATAAAACTACTGGTGAGATCTTGAAAAAGTTGGAAAGTATCTATGAAGGATATGATAAAGTCAAGAATGCAAAGATGCAGAATCTAAAGACTAAGTTTGAAAGCCTTTAGATGTCATAGGGTGAAGATATTGCAAGATACATGAAAAGAGTGGATGGAGTTGTTAATTCCATTAGAGGCCTTGGTGGAAAACTTGAAGAAAATGAGGTGGTAAATAAGGTATTGAGAACGCTTCTGGAATCCTGTTGTTCCTATTGCACACATGCCTCG
Organism: Sequoia sempervirens; assembly: GCA_007258455.2. NCBI lineage: Eukaryota > Viridiplantae > Streptophyta > Pinopsida > Cupressales > Cupressaceae > Sequoia > Sequoia sempervirens. Next base: position 13,095 of record VDFB02163400.1, read on the forward strand.
TTCAGAATGGGGACCCTCTCTTTTCACTTTGCTGGGTCACTTTTGTCGCCATTTCATTTTGTGTGCCCCCTATTTTTGAGTCCTAAGTGGTCAAGGAGTCTTAGAAGAATTATCTTGAGTTGACCAAGTTTTTCCACCCTCAAATTTTTAGAGCTGTTGGCCTTTGCGGGTTTCCCCTAGCAGTTTTCCTTAAAACTTTAAAATTGACATCCTATGGGAAATGCAGGTCCTCCCCGGTGGGCCACCCCATTCAGGATTCCCGTGCACCTTCGCCACTTCAAGCGGCCAACTCCTGATGTCTTCCTGCCCCACGAGATATGCAGCCTTGTTTTCCCTTTTTACTGTTGGCTTGCCAGACGGCTAGCACATGAAGGTCGTTCACTTGGCGGAGTTAGCCATTCCTATTGCCATTTTTTGAAATTTATGCTCACCAACCTTGAACGCTGTTGTACTAGTATTTATGGTGGGCATTAAATGCTGCAATTTCTATAAATAGCAGACTTGACCCATCATTTTCATCATCAGAAGTTTCAGAAAGACTGTCAGAGCCTCCTGCCAACGTCGCCCTCGCGTTCACAGGACCACATCGTCGCTCGTGCATTGACTATTTGTGGTTATTTTGACCATCTTCATTGGGTTCTTCAGGTTGGTCCTCTGTCGCGAGCCATATTTTGAGTTTTCTTTAAAATTCAGTGAAAGTTGTTAAATTTTGAAGAAGAAAACTAAAAACTAGTTAGATGAGACCTTAGCGAACAAAATCTGCAAGTCAAAATTTTCATAACCTTCGAAAATATCCCACAGGCCACGTACAAAGCTTGGACCTCTCACAACCATTCTTGAATCAGGGCATTCATGCCTTGTAGGTTTGCAAGGTGCCCATCGCTGTTGTCTTTCCCCTAATTGCGAAAATTAAAAATCAGCCAACACGTTCATCAGGCCTGCCCTCATGGGAAGACCCACCTAGTCCGCTATCCGTCTTTGACTTAACCAAAATTCATGAGCCTAAGAGAGGGATCCTTTGACCCTCTCAAGTCTGCAAGAGCAAGCCTCCACCTGCGGAATTCCATTTGAGCTCCACTGTTCCAAACGATCATCTGATCGCATGCTTCTGCTAGGCGGGTCTCGCCTTCCTATCTACCATTTGAGCTCAAAGCCAAGGAAAATTATGTGATGTGGACCATCCAATGTGGGTCTTTGTTAACCATTCACCACTACATAAACTACCGCTTAAAATGATAGAACCATAGAGTCCTTTCGACAGGCAAATTCTGATCCTACGCCGAAAATGACCAAGTGTTGGCCCTTGTGCGGGCCTCTCCTCGTGGACTTCCATTCACGACCTGTCGTGGTTAGTCTGCTATTTCAAACGACCGTGAATGCCTATCTTTCATCCTTGTAGAACTCACACATGTGATCATCGTCCAAGCTCAAAGAAACAAAAAATGCCTAAGTAAAAGGGACTTTGCAAGTTGCCCCATGCGAGTAGTTGCTAGTGGGTCGCCGTTTTATAATCACCATGCTAAAATGCTTGAAGACTCTTGTTGGCCCACTATGTAGGACCCGACCCCGCTATTTCCTTTTGACTATCCACCAACGAACAAGTGCTTGATGTCTAAGCTATCTGCAGACCCAATGATGCAGGCTTCCTATGGTGGACTTCCACCTCACCTCCACTGTTCCAAACGGTCAACATCCAATGCCTTCCCGCACCTCCCAACCCACACTCTTCCAAATGGCTTGGACTTCAATAAGAAAGCAATACCTTCCTTGGAGACCTCAGGCCCCACATGGCGACATGTGACTGACAGGTCACTATCTTGCTAATGTTGTTTCAAACAAAAGAGCACCAAATAGCCAACAAATCTCCTGCACCTACATACCTCAGGCCCACACACTTAAACGACCCATTTAATGACCCCAAAACTTCAAAATAATTTTGAACCACGTACTAAAATATCCTGATCTCCTTAGTGGACCCCATTTCATGGCCAAAAAATCATGCAGGTATAACCCTACGGGCCACAATGCCCTGATTGTTGTCCCTTTTACAACCGCCCCCCAAAACAATTGCCAACCCAGGGAATTTTGCACCCCTAGGCCAACATGGCCATAACTTCCCTAAATGAACGACCAATGCTGATCCGAAAGAGATGTTAGGATATTTGAATGATGAGTTACCTAATCTAACATCATTGTTTTTAGATTTTGGCTAACACTTCTCATGTTTTTACAATTGAATGTGCTGACTGCTCTCTTGCCTGTAGGATATATGGAACCAGCTGCAGGACCTTCAGAGGTGGCAATAGAGAAGGAAAAAGGAAAGAAAGTTGCCAAGGCACCCAGGGGTAAAGAAGATAAAGATAAAATGAAATATAAGTTTCAAGGGGAGCCCCTCAAGTCAAAGGTCACCATGGATTGGAAAGAGATCTCAAATACCAAGTCAGGGCATATCAACATTGATGAGTTCAAGCAGTGGGTCATTATCAATTCCACCACATAAAATGGCAATATAATTAGAAGAAGTGGGTTGGCCAAGGCTTCTGGTTTCCCACCTTCCCTCATTTCTCCCGAACTTGTAATGGCCTACAGAGAGGCCTATCAAGAAGACACTTAGAGAATAGTAGACAAGATGGAAACATATTGGCTGATTTCTCTGCCAAGTCTATCAAACAAACCTTCCACATACCAACCTTTGATGAAATGGAGGAAGCCTCTAAAGAATATTCCAAGATCACATGGGATGCTAACCCCCTCAAGTGTAAGAAGCTCATCAATCAATATTGGTTAAAGGAGAAGAGGGGCAGTGCAAATAAGGTGCCCCAGGAGCTCTTCAGGAAGGATTTTCATGAAGACTATCATGATTTGGTCACCTTATTGAGTAGGGTCATGGGTCTTCCAACTACAACCTAGTTCCAGGAATGGATGTTGTACTTTATTGAAGAAATCATCAGGGGAAAGACCCAATTTCATTGGGTAGGAATGAATAGCAACTGCCTACATGAGAAATTTGTGGCTGTGAAGAAAACATCATAGTTCTACATGATGTCATACTTGGATTATTTGCTCGCTGATCGTGCCCAATATAAGGGATTATTTGTAGCCCGAAGCTTGACTCCAGGAAGGGAATTAAAGGTATATGATAAATATCTGCATAGTCAATGATGCCTTCATCAGGCATATCATCATGTTACTTGGAGGTGACTTTGAAAGAAGGGTTAGCCCTAGTGCCAATGCTTATATCCGCCCTTTTGGCTTTTTTTTTATTCAATTTCCTAAATTCACATAGATCTGAGGTGAGGGTTTCTCAGAGAAACCATATAAGCTGCACTAGTACTCAAATGACTAGTTGATAGTACTGGAACTCTCCCGGTCGCTGCAGTGTGCAAAAACCCTTCTTAGCAACAAGCATAGGGTAGGGATCCCCTATCCCCTCACATTTGGTTAGGGTATGTATGCTCTTCCCACATCTCAGTTCGTGGAGTATTCTAATAAGGAGTTAGTTGAATATAACTTGGAACTCTACACTGCTCGATCATGGATGGATCCATATGACAAGTTGAAGAAGGCGGTTGGGATAGAAAATACCCATTTGCATAATGTTGAAGATTTTTGGGCCAATTGTAGAGATGATAAAGAAGTGCGGATGAGGCACTACATGTGCATGACGACTTACTTTGTTAAAATGGTCAAGCTGTTTCCAATGCCTAATCAAATTTTTGAAGATGAGAATATGATGATCGATCTGAGATTGCACAAGTGAAGCTGCAAGGGGTTACTCTAACATATGGTGAGCTCGAGGATGAACTAGAGAGCGAAACTGACAATGCCTCTACCACTGCTGCTCCAACTGGAGAGACTTCGACGTCTCCTCCTACTACATGGTCTAGAAAGAGGAAAGAAATGGCTGAGCATCAGCCTAAACCTATGGTGTACTCAAGGAAAGCATCGAAGGTGAAACTTCCAAGAAACCAAAGAATTCAAGCAGTTTCATAGAGATGCCCACTATACAAGAGGACCCGCTCCACGAAGGAGAGGAAGAAGAGACCGAGCAACCAAATTCCCCACTTGCTACCTCCACTCTCGCAGTCACTGTTGCTACTGCCCCCACTATTGTTTCTCCTCCGCTTGCTTCTCAAGCGATGGTGACCTCTTCTTTACTTGCAGTGGACATTTCAGTTCACCTTGCCTCTACTTCCCCTACAACACAAGTTATGGTTATAGATTCCTCGTCTAGCACCACTTCTTTGCTCTCTTCCTCTTCCATGTATCCATCATCAACTCTCCTATTAGGTAGTGCAACAATTCCAATTCCTACTCTCTCACTCCCAAAAGCTTTTGCTCGACACATGAAAAACATACTAACAAAGTTGTCTGGGGTGCTAATGAACCTTGCGGTACAAGTTGCCCTGACACTCATTGTTGCTAACCTCCCTATCCTTCCTCAAACTGAACCACCTATGATGGAGGTGACAATGCAGATATTTGAGGAGTTACAAAGGAAAGAGAGGGAAGTGATGCAGAGCCAAGGTGGGGAAGACTCAAAACTAATAAGACCTCAATAAAAAATAACCTTTGAAATCACAATCAACCACATTGAATCAACTAACGCCAACAAGGTTATAGACTCCAAATCTCGCCAAATAGGCTTATCTTTTAGAGAAGGCCACCAAAAGACCAACTCAACATCATCTAAGCATCCTTTCATACCCCAATACAATTCCCAAACCAATTACACAAGATTTCTTTTCAACATTATGGAGAATCATCAAACTGACATGTGGAAGGGCTACTAGAATTAGCCCTGTAACTACCTCTCAAACACCTCCCCTTTACAAAATCACATCAAACAATCAAAATTCATGTGTCATAACTCCAAATTTCACAATTTGTTTCTATATTCAAGGCCTCTAGGGTACTAGTCTAGCAAATCCTCCAAAACACACCCAAAACCCTAGGGTTTTCTATATTCCCACAATTTCAAGCTTCAACAACTAAACCAAAGTACCAAACACATGTATTTAGGTCTGCATAGACCTTCCACATCATTACATACTTGATTGCATCATTAGTTCTCAAAAACCTATCACAAAACCTCCATTTTCATATGCTTCCCTTAACAAAAACAACAAGAACAACAAGTGCATCTCCTTTATTCCTTTACCAACACTCTAACCATGTAATCCTACATACTACACAAAATTCTTAGGTCCCTTTACACTTTTCATAGTGGATACAGTCGGTGTAAGGGCCCTTAAGACATGGTGTGTGGTCACAAAACCCCAAACAGAGTGTTCCGGTCTGCTTTCAAGAAACAATAATTACTAACACAAAACACTATCAAATTCCTTAAACTTAAAACAAGAGTATGCTAATACAGGCTGCCATAAGAAAATGAAGAATTACATTGCAAAATCTGGGTGTAGGAACTCGTATAGATCTATAGAATGTGAAAGAACTTAGAAAAATGAATGTAAATGCAAAGCTTTTCTTATTGTCAATATCTCAAAGCTTCAAGCCCACGTTACAAACAATGTTATCATGCCTTTTTGAAGGTTCCCCCACTTCAATCAATCGACCAAATGCCTCTCAACCAATTTTTAACTCCTAATGACTGTTGGAGGCCTAATTACACCCTTTTACACAATTTATCACATTTAGAAATATATTGCAATGGTTACACCTTATGACCCTATACAACACTTAATATTGCACCTAATGACACCAATGGATTGGGAATAGCCCTATTACCTCAAAAAAACTCAAATCTTGTATCTCCCTATACAAACTCAATAATTTTCCTTCAAAGGCTACAAGGACACTTTAAGTGCAAGATTAACATTTCACCCTTAATGACTCAAGATTCCAAGTACATTATGATTGGTCCTATTAGACCTTATTAAACCTAAACAAACAAAAAACACTCTTATACCAACCGAGACACCTATCAATGACTTTCCTTGACCTTCAAACATGGAAATTTTCAACTTGGTGATTAGGTGCTCTTGCACTAGGACAAGACCTCTAAGGAGGAGCTAAAGGAACAAGTGGTGGACTTAACAACTTATATTTAGCAATGGTCTTCCGCTGAGGAGCTTCCCAACATGTCATCTGCACTACCACAACTACTATCTAAGGACCATATTGACAAGTTGGAAAGGAGAAAGAATTGGATGAAGGCCACAAAGGATTGGTTCCAATAGGTCCTCTACAATGGAAATATGGGCATTGGCCATGCTGTCAGGACAACAAACAAGTTCTCAGAGGTGCAAAATAGCTTGAGGGCATGAGAAAGTTCTACACTGACTTCCCCAAGCTATATAGGATTACATATCATAAAATTGAGACAATCCTCAGGATGCCTGAAAGAACATGGGGAAATGTATTGGCATTGGTAAAAGATGATCATTGGCTCATCAAGACATGGAAGCTGGGCCTTGACCACAAGAAGGAAATATTGGAACGGGTGCTCCATGAAGTGGAGCTTGATATTGATTGGGCCAAGGAAATTGGGACAACTTGTGGGGAGTATTTTAAATTAATATAGATTATGACATGAATGTCATTGAGTTGAACCCTGAGAAGATAAAGCCATACTTCCATAAGAAGATGGAGAATGAAACCACAGGTGCACTTACGTTGAATTTCAAGGGTTTTGTTGCATGAGCTTTCACTCAATCCCAGCAAGTAATAAAGAATACTCCCAAATGCGACAAGGACTAGGATGTGATTACCGTATGATCCAAGAAATTGAACTTTCAGGTGCTTCAATCTAATATTTTGGAGCGGAGAAAACTTCAGACATTGATCAGAAAGTTGTGGAATATGCTACTGTGAAGAAGCACAAAGAAAATCCAGTAATTGATGATGAATTCCTTACAAAGTAGCTGCAACAAGGCAATCAACTAAAGGACAAAAGGAGCTACAGTGCTTCCCATAAGAAGACAAAATAGGCTAAAATTCAAAATGTAATTTTATATTGTAAAATATTTGGGGGTAGGTGAAACCCTAATTTGTAGTGAATCTTGGCCACATAATGGAATTAAATCTTGGCCATTCATTTTTCTTTTTGGACACTATAAATAGGGGGTCTCCTCTCATTTTCAAAGGGAGGGTTGAGTTGTAAAGACATGTTGCTGGAGCTTTAATAGAAGTTCATTGATTTTGGTTTATTCTTGAGTTCCATCTTTATGTTTCATGATTCTTCTCCTCCTAGTTCATGAATCAGAGTAGATTAACTTTACTGTTCTATGTATTAGCATGCTTTGGTAGATTAGTTAGTGTTGTTCATTGATGGTGAATGAATCTGCTGTGTTGATTCCTTCCTTTTTTTCCATACTTTTTTCTATTTATTGATGATAAACTACAATGTAAAGCTAGTCTGAACATTGTTTGAATGTTGTACTTAAATTCTATCTTTTATTCATGCTTTATGGTGGATGCATGATTGAAATCTATAGACCTTAGAATATTGCGCTTGTTTGATGAGACTGTGAACTAATCTGGTTAAGTGGGACTAATTTTTAGGAAGGCTATCCACTGTAACATCCTCCATTGTCACTATTCATTAGTAGTTTCAAGTCTAGGAACTTCTCCCTTTCCCTGCCCTTTTTTCCTTTTTTTTAATAGGTGCTTTAGATAAAGTTCATTGCACATGGTAAAGCCAAATCTGAAGATTAAAGTAGAGTTTGAGACTGTTGTCCTGAACTTACAACGATAGAGAAACCCTTAAGAAAATTTTATGAACTCCACCCAAGGATCCAATTACCCTCTAGTTTAACTCATGTAAGGCTGCCCTGTTGTCACTAGAAATATCAAATCAAACCAACTGATATATTCCAAGCATTGTCATGACTTGATACCCAAGAGACCTTGGGGTAATTTTGAGCAACTAGTTGTTGGAGATTGCCTTTCAAGAGAGGTAGTGCACTTTTGCATTGCCTGTGTTGAGAAGGTGCAAAAACACCCATGAACAGAACTGACACTAGGAGGGAACTTTTAGAGTTAAGTTGGATCGAATTGAATCATTTTCCCCTAAAAGGTTCCATAGAGTTCTAAGATCCACACCCAACAAAGGGGATTTCTAGGAACTACAACCCCTTACAAGGGCTAGAAGGAATCGAAGATTGGACTCAACCTCATCCTCCTCATCCACTTCATCTAATTCACCCCCATCCTCCTTCCATCCACCACATGCTCACCCTTCTTCTTCCACCTCCACCTCTTCCACTCAACCACCCCAAACTGCTTTTCAACCACTCGCTTCCCATAGTTAGGGTTCTACCCTTGTCCCTTCCTGCCAATTCCAAGGCATAGTCCCAACTGTCGTTGACCCTGTGCAGTCCCAATTTCTTATTCAATAGAAGATACCACCTTAGCCTTCCCTTATGGCCTGGTTGGGGAACAACTCCTCTCCATTGCTATTCAATTCTTACCATGACATTCCCAAGAACTCAGAGAGATTTTGCACGAAGTTCAACCCCCGGGATTGACAAGGTATAGTTGAAGAACATATTAAGATATTCCAAACAACACTAAAAGATATGCAGATCGACCATGGGGATGTGGCATGCAGACTTTTCCCTTATTCTTTGGGAGAGGAAGCCTTCTACTAGTACATCAATTTTCCAATGGGATCGATTACTACTTGGGAACTCTTGAAGAATGCATTCCTAAGGAAATATAAGATTTCGATCAGCCCCTCCGAAATATATCAACAATTCATGGCAATTCGTAGGGAGGCTAATGAACCAATCAGTTCCTTCAATGGTCAATTTCATCGAGCATACACAAGGTTACAAGATTCATATGTGCTCAATGATGTTGTTGTCCTACCTGTCTACTATGCTGCCTTGGACAATCTTACTGTAGCTTTGGTGAAAAGGATGAACCCACCGAGAGCCAAATTGGTGGATGCTTATGCTAAGGCGGTTATAGCTAGCACCAATTTGGGAGAAAAAAATCTCCTATCTGCTGCCCTCCTTGGGGCAGATTGCTCATCCTATGTAGATTCAAGGGCTCACTCAAGCTCTACAACACCATATGCCCCTCATGAATCATGTTTCGCAGCTGCCCATATTGCCTCATCCAGGGTAGCCTGTGAACCAAGCACCTCTAGTGCCCCATTATTTGCAACCTCAATAGCAATAGACTTACCTGCAGCAACCTTTAGTGCCACCATATCTAAAAGGGCCTAAATTCCTGCCCACTCAGCATAATCAACGGACAACACAACCTATCTTTCTCCAAAACCAAATGTCACAGCCAAGCAATGCTGAGAAAGATCGGTTAGATGAGTTGACAAAGATGATTAGAAAGAGGTCCATGAAGATGACCCATCTTAGGAACCAGAATAATTAGCTACAAGCTTCTCAACACAGCATTCAGGATAACCTTAATTGAGACAACAGGGACAACCGTGAAACAGGTACCTCGCCTATGTAGAATTATGAATGAGGGTAGGGATCCAATCAAAATTTTGAGAGGAGACCTTCTCAAAGGAAGAATCAAACATGGAATGTAAGACCAAACAATGGAGGTGTTCCCACTCCTCTTGATCAGCCTGTTAATAAGGAGAAAACAACCAGTGGAGTGTATCTTGCCAAAGCTACTTTATCCGAATGGTGCCAGATCTATAAGATGAATAAACACTTTGAGTTGGACTGCCCCGAGTTCTTCACAGCTGTGAAGATATTTCAAGTGGAGGTCCAAAATGTTGTTGATAGTGTAGGCTACAAAGACATAGTCCCATCAAAACCATATGACTCTTCTGTGATCGTAGTTAATCAAGTTCCATTTCTGCGAAGTGAGAGTAACGAGCCATAAAGTGAGGCTGCCTCCCCAAAGAACAAAGAAGTAAAAGAGGTAAGGAACAATGACACTTTATCCTAGCTCTTTACTTCAGCAGATAATGGTCAAGTGGATGAAGAAGAGTCTTGTGATGATGAAGTTCAAATGTTCCATTAGAGAGCCTCTCCATATAATCTAAGAAATAGGCAAGTGGGAGGAACTTTCGCCACTTCCACTCCACCTAATAACTTCTACACTCCACCTGACCCCAATGCTAGCAACAATCCAGGCTATCCCCATGTACCTACACAGTACTTGAATAGAAACAAACAACCGAACCAAACACAAAACCAACAAGCTAGCTCTTCCATAGGTAGATTATTTGAGGCTGAAATTGAGCAAATGGGGGAGTACGTTGTTGAAGAATTCAAGAAGGTAAAAATCAGCCTTTCTGCTTTTGAGTTACTTAAGGTTCCTACAGTTAGACACACCTTCTTTAGGGTGATTAATCAACCTTTTTGCTTTTGAGTCTCATTCGAAGAGCCCCCACACGAACCTATAATTCAAGAGATCATAGGTAAAAAGAAAGATGTCCCTACCAATCAGCAAATAGGAAAGCAACCTGCTAAAGAGAAAAATATAGTGCAAACCAAGGAAAATTCCAATGAGAAGGATAAGAACTAGGTAGCCTAGGCTGACATGCTTGTGGGGTTATTCCAAGGAAAGATAGAAATGCTACCATTCCTCACAACAATTAGAATATTTGGGAAGAATTTACACAATTATTTGATTGAATCTGGAGCATCAACCGATGTCATGCCTTTGGATGTATGCAAGGCCCTTGGGATTGTCCCCACACCTTCAAGAAGAAAAGTAACTCAACTGGACAAAACTAAAGTGAACATTGTTCGAGAAATCAATCGTATCCCCATGCAGATTGTTGTAGACCTGAGGGTGTAGTAGGTTATTGACATCTAGGTTACGGATATTCCTGACACATACACAATAATCTTGGGATGAGACTTCACCCAAGTATTGAATGGGTATGCCACAACTGATTTCTTTCACATGTGGTTGCCATGGAAGGGGCCACCAAACTATATTTGCATAGACCGGGAACCCCGCATGAAGTTCATGATCACAAAATATAATAATACCAATGAGGTGTTGTTTGCTGAAAAAAAATTGGGCAATTATTTCCCCATAACTTATGAAGAAGAATTAGATTTTCCAGAAGAGGGGGTAGCTGAAGATGTATTCTTGGTGCTATGTAGCCATCTTGCTAATCTACCCTGTGCACCTCAAAGCACAAAAATCCTGGTAGAATTAGATGATGGTGAATCTTATGATGATGGTAATTTAGGACTGTTAGATGGCTTCCAATATTTTGTGGGAAAATGCATACAAGATCAACTTAGTTTGGGAGCAAGAATGGACTTACAAGAGATTTTGCTACCTAGTTGGTACAAATTTCATAATGCTGCACACTCTGAATTTGAGTGCTGCTTGTGTCAGACAATAGTAGAGCACATCAAAGCACAAACCACATCTCAGAAGGAGCTTATGACCAAACAGCTTGCCACCAACCATGATGAGCTAGTCTTCATTCTAGGAATGGCAGATGCAGATGTGCAACCTAGAAAGAATGAATGCATGATCGGCCCCAAAGTCAAAGAGCCCTCCAAGTTTTGGACACTGCACATTGATGGATCCAATTCCAATCAAGGAAATGAAGCTGGATTTGAACTCATCAGCTCCACACGTAAGACTTACTTCGCTGCCCATAGGCTTCAATTCTATTGCACCAATAACGTAGCAGCGTATGAAGTGCTAGTTCATGGTCTCTTAATGGCTCTAAGAAATTAATTCAAAATGTTGCAAGTATTTGATGATTCGGAGTTGGTAATAAAAAAAGTTAGAAAACTATATTCCTACCATGACCAAAGATTAGCAAACTATAGGCATAGGGTTTGGGATTTGTTAGAGAGTCTAGATTCCTTCAACATATAGTCAATCCCTCATTCCCAAAACCATATTACTGACACCTTGGCTCAAGCATCCAACACACTGCAACCCCTCTCTTTGTTATGCCTCAAAAGGTTCATGGTTTGCTTGACCTCCACCCCATCCTTGCTAGATAATGTCACACCTTTCTAGGTGTTTAATGATGAAAAACACATCTTGGAGTTTATCACTGGCTTCAATGTATTTGCAACTCTGATAATTGATGAAACTGAACCTAAGGAAGCTAAATTGGATACATAAGGGGTCATCAATATAAAAAAAAAACAATTCCCAGAGGCATGGTTTAGATTGAACAGATATTTGACTTGGATCAGATCCAAGACCAAGATCAGCAAGCAAAGAAGGATTCCGTAAACAACTAGTGTGACACCCACAACCTCGGAACAACCGAGGAAGTTAAGAATGTATTCATTGGAAAGGTATGCACGCCATAGGAGAAGAAATGATTCATTAATGCTCTACATAAGTATCATGATGTGGTAGCATGGAGTTATGAATATTTAAAGACGTATGACACCTCCATTATTACACACACTATTCCCCTTAAGTTGAACGTTAGACTATTCCGACAACAACATCGTCCCATGAATGCATTTCTAGAGCCTATCATTTACAAGGAAGTGCAAAAGCTTCTGTCAGCCAAGATCATCTTCCCTGTCAGGCACTCTACATGGGTGGTCAGCTTGGTCTCGGTTAGGAAGAAGAACGAAGAAATTAGGTTGTGTGTGAACTTCTCTAATCTGAACAGAGCCTCAGAAAAGGATAATTATCCTGTGCCTTCATTAGATGAGGTGTTGTATATTGTTAATGGTTCATAAATGACGTCCTTTCTAGATGGGTATTCTGGGTATAATCAAGTGATGGTGTAATACAAAGACAAGCATAAGACAACGTTCACCACCAAGTGGGGACCTTCAAGTATAAGAGAATGTCATTCAGAATGCCGATGCCACCTTCCAACATGCAATAGACATAGTATTTAAGGATCTGATCGAGAAGTGAATCATCATCTACATGGATGATCTCACAGTGTTCTCAAAAAAGTGAAGTGATCATGTTTCTGATCTGTATAAATTTTTTCAAAGATGATGAGAACTTGGGATTTTTCTTAATCCAAAGAAGTGCATCTTCGAGGTCACGAAAGGTAAGTTGCTCAGGAATATTATTTCAGAGCTTGAAATCTCCATAGACCCCTAGTGCATCCAGTCCCTTTTGAAGATTCAACTGCCAGAAAGCAAGAAAGAGTTGAAATCTTTCTTCGGAAAGATAAACTTCATCAAAAAATTCATTACAGGCTGTGCTGAAATTGTTAAGCTACTCAACATAATGCTGAAGCAAGATGCCAAAATTGAGTGGACTCTGGAGGCAAAGCAGGCCTTCAAACAAATCAAGAAATGCATCACTAATGCAGCTGTGTTAGTCAGCCCAGATTATTTGAAGCCCTTCTATATTTACTCATTTGCTTCAGACCATTTGTGTGCCAAAATTTTGACCCAAAAGGATGACGAAGGGAGTGAGCATCCAATTGCCTTCATGAGTGCTCCCTTAAAGGATGTTGGACTAAGGTATCATAGTGTGGAAAAACAAGCATATGCTCTTGTCAGGGGAGTCAAGAAATTTAGACATTACATCTTACGGAATAAGGTGTTCGCCATTGTTCTAGACCCGACAGTGAAAACATTGCTAATGCAAAATGAGTTAGGAGAATGAAGAGCAAAGTGGGTCACCTTGCTACAATAATATAACATTGAAATTCAGCCAATGAAGGTTGTAAGAGGACAAGCCCTCACCTGAACGATAGTTGAGACAACAGTTGAGGCAGGACCCGAGCTTACAATTCAGCAGTATCAACTCGAAGATGTTTCTCCTGGAGAATGGTACAATGATATTGTCTATTACTTGATGAACAACAAGGACACACCTCATCTACAGGGTGTCCAAAAGCATGCCCTTAGACTGAAAAGTAGCAGCTATATGCTGCAAGGATCTATTAGTTACAAAAGAAATCATGAAGGGGTTCACCTTCAATGCCTTGGAAAAGAAGAAGCAGCGTGAGTATTGAAAGAATTCCATGACAAGTTTGGTACTGGTCATGGGTTTGGTCCTTCTACTTCTCACCAAATCCTACGAGTAGGATATTACTGGCCAACTGTCTTCAAGGATGCTCATAGCCATGTTTGTATGTGCCATGTTTGCCAAATTGCCGCAACTAGAGAAAGAAACACTGCTGTCCCATTGCAACCAGTCTTGGAGGTAAGGCCATTTGAGCAATGGGGTCTCGACTTCATCGGTCTGATAAGCCCGCCATCATTTGTAGGTCATAGGTACATTCTGACCACCTATGATTATTGTACTAGATGGATAGAAGCTATTGTATGTAGGCAATGTACTATAGAGTTAGTTATTAATTTCCTTGAAACTTTCATTTTAAATCGTTTCAGTTGCCCGTATGCATTAGTTTGCGATAATTGTCCTTCCTTTGCCTCACTTAAATTTTCTATTTGGGCCTTTGATTACGGTATTTCTTTCAAATTCTTGTCCAACTACTACCCCCAGGGCAACAACCTCACTAAATCCACGAACAAAAACTTGATCACTGTCATCAAAAGGCTACTCGATAGTAATCCCAAAGACTGGCACACCTAGCTTTATTTCGCCCTTTGGGAAGATTGTACACGTCACAAGGTTTCCTTGGGTGATTCCCCATTCCACCTCATCTATGGCCTGGAGCCTGTATTCTCGGTTCACCTTCGGATCCCAACCCTCCAATTCATCAACACTTTCTACGAAGAATGGGATCGACGAGAAGCCCGTTTAGCTAAGTTACTTCACTTAGAAGAAGTGTCTGTGCCATTGAAATTTTTGCTAAACATCAAGGCGTGGTCAAAAGATGGTTTGACCGATGAGCCAAAGTAAAGCCTTTAGAATTGTTGATCTGGTCCTATGTTGGGACAAGGCCCATGAGAAGAAAGGGGGATGTGACAAATTTGACAAGCTTTGGCTTGACCCCTTTCAAATTGCTGAAATCCTTAGAGATAGTGCTTTTTGCCTCAAGACATTAATGGGTGAAGACGTTCCATTTCCCGTCAACGGGAAACACCTCAAGCATTATTTCCAAGCTTGAGCTCCCCCGAGCTATTCCTTCAAATACCTTCTTTTGGTTTCTCTTCTTTGCTGCTGCTCTACTTCATGTCGCTTTTGTTTTGCTTGTTTCTTGGTAGCTTTGTTCCATAGAGAGGATGTTCTCTATTTCTATTGTGATGGCCATGCTTAACTCGACAAACGGTTTTCTTCGCTACCCATTCTTAGTGTTCTTTGGATAACTATTCAATCTAAACTCATGATCTTTGATCACTGCTATGGAATGGTCTCCTTCATTGAACTTTGACTTAACCTATAATGTGACCCTTAGTTGAATCTTATCAAATACCATCTCAGATCCTGCACAAGATAAACATTAATTTCTTCTGAAGAGATGTGCATTGGTTGTTATGATGACCTCACAAGTGAAAATCATAAATTTTCTTCAATGACCACTGTGGTTTCAAGCCCATTGTAAGCTTCAATCCCTACACAATTGAGCAAAATAAATAGTATGAAAAGGATATCAAAAGGAAAGAAAAGAAAGAAATGTTCAAATCAGGCAACCACATGGATGTGTGGAAAACTCTACCAGGGCTATGGATGCCCGGCTGACAGTAGAGCAATGTTCGTTGGGTCAGAACGACAACTCTGTCAGGGCTATGGATGTCTAACTAGCAGTGGACCAATGTCCAAGTTACTTTTGGAGTTAGACAAGTCATAACTTGTTCAGTTTGATTAACTACCATCTGTTATGGTCTCTAAAGAAGAGGAAATGAATTCACTACTTACACACACTTTCGGGATGCTTTCATGATTTAATTCAACCAAGGATCTCGTTCTCCTTGGAGACTCACTATTCGATCTTGGAAACCAGCCCCTAGTCTATGAAACTAATGATTCTGGGTTTATAATGAACATTTATCCTTAGAAAACTCAAGAGCATTCCTCAGCAAAGTCGCCATTTGTTGTGCCTATAACACACATGCCCTGTTCAGAACGGGGACCCTCTCTTTTCACTTTGTCGGGTCACCTTTGTCGTCGTTTCATTTTACATGCCCCTTATTTTTGAGTCCTAAGCGGTCAAGGAGTCTTAGAATAATTATCTTTAGTTGACCAAGTTTTTCCACCCTCAAATATTCCAAGCCGTTGGCCTTTGCGGGTTCCCCTAGTAGTTTTCCTTCAAACTTTAAAATTGACATCCTCCAGGCAATGCGGGTCTGCCTTGGTGGGCCACCCCATGCAGGATTCCCCTGCACCTTCATTGCTTTGAGCAGCCAACTCTTGGCATCTTCCCACCCTACAGGACCCACAACATTGTTTGCCCTTTTTACCATCGACTCATCGGACAACCATCGCATGAAGGTTGTCCGCTTGGCAGGCTTAGTTGTTCCCGCCGCCATTTTTTGAAATGTCTGCTCACCAACCTTGAACGCCGCCATACTAGTATTTATGGTGGGCATTAAATGCTACAATTTCTATAAATAGTAGGCTTGACCTGTCATTTTCACCATCAGAAGTTTTAGAAAGATGTGTCAGAGCCTCCTGCCAATGCCACCCTCGCACCCGCAAGACCGTGTCGCCACTCATGCATCGATTGTTTGCGGTTTTTTTGACCATCTTCATCGGTTTCTTTAGGTTGGTCCTCCACTGCAAGCCATATTTTGAGTTTTCTTTAAAATTTTGTGAAAGTTGTTAAATTTTGAAGCAGAAAATGAAGAACTCGTTAGATGAGACCCCGACGAACAAAACCCGCAAGCCAGAATTTTCATAACCTTCAAAAATCTCCCACAGGGTGCGTGCAGAGCTTGGACCTCCCGCAACTATTCTTGAACCAGGGCATTCATGCCCTGTGGGTCCATAAGGTGCTCGCCACTATTGCCTTTCCCCTAAGCACCAAAATTCAAAATTGGCCAACGCGTTCATTGGGCCTGCCCTCACGGGAAGACCCATCTAGTCCATCGTTTGTCTTTGAATTAACCATAATTCATGAGCCTAAGAGAGGGATCCTTCGACCCTCACGGGTCTGCAAGCGTGGGCCTCCACTTGCGAAATTCCCTTTGCGCTCCACCGTTCCAAATGGCCATTTGATCTCACTCTTCCTCTAGGTGGGTCTCACTTTCTTGTCTGTCGTCCGAGCTCAAAACCAAGGAAAATTATGTGATATCAACCATCCAATGTAGGTCTATGTTAACCATTCGCCACCGCATAAACGACCCCTTAAAATGACTAAACCATAGAGTCCTTCTGATGGGCGGGTTTTGATCCCGCCATTGCTATCCAATTTCCCCTACACCGAAAACGACCAAGTGTTGGCCCTTGCACAAGCCTCTCCTTGCAGACTTCTATTCGCGGGCCATCGTCATGAGTCTTCCATTTCAAACAATCGCGAATTCCTATCTTTCATCCCTGCGGAACTCGCGCTTGTGATTGTCATCTGAGCTCAAAGAAACAAAAAATGCCTAAGTAAAAGGGACTTTGCGGGCTTCCCCATGTGGGTAGCCACTAGCGGGCAGCCATTTTATCATCGTCATGCTAAAACTTCTAAAGACTCCCATCGGCCCACTATGTGGGACTTGACCCCACTATTTCCTTTTGACTGTACGCCAATGAGTAAGCTCTTGATGCCTAAGCTTTCTGTGGACCCAATGATGCGATCTTCATGTGGCATACTTCTGTCTTGCCTCTACTATTCCAAAAAGTCAACATCTAGTGCCTTCCCACACCTCCCAGCCCACACTCTTCCAAATAGCTTGGACTTCAATGATAAAGCGACACCTTACTTGGAGATCTTGGGCCCCACATGGCGGGATTCCGCTCGTAGGTCGCTATCTTTGCAATGCCATTTCAAACAACGAAGCACCAAACTACCAACAGACCTCCTACACCCACGTACCTCAAGCCCACACACTTAAATGACTCGTTTGATGACCCTAAAACTTCAAAATGATTTCAACCCACTTGCTAAAATAACTTGATCTCCTTAGTGGACCCCATTTCATCACCAAAAACTCATGCGGGTATAACCCTGTAGGCCGTCGTGCCCTGATTGCCATCCCTTTTGCAGCCGATCCCCAAAATGACTACCAGCCTAGGGAAGTTTGCACCACTAGGACCGCATGGCCATAGCTTCCCCAAATGAACAACCTATGCTGATCCGAAAGAGATGTTAGGATATTTGAATGATGAGTTACCTAATCGAACATCGTTTTTGCTAGATTTTGGCTAATGCTTCTCATGTTTTTACAATTGAATACGCTTCCTACTCTCTTGCCTGCAAGATATATTGAACCAGCTGTAGGACCTTCAGAGGTGGTCATAGAGAAGGAAAAAGGAAAGAAAGTTGCCAAGGAACCTAGGGGTAAAGAAGATAAAGATCAAATGAAATAAAAGTTTCAAGGGGAGTCCCTCAAGTGAAAGGTCACCACAAACTGGAAAGAGATCTCAGATACCAACTTAGGGCATATTGACATTGATGAGTTCAAGCAGTGGGTCATTATCAATCCCACCACAAAAAATGCCAAGAGAATCAAAATAAGTGGGTTGGCCAAGGCTGCTAGTTTCCCACTTGCCCTCATTTCTCTCGAACATGTAATGGCCTACAGAGAGGCCTATCAATAAGACACTCATAGAATAGTAGACAGGGATGGAAACATATTGGTTGATTTCTCTGCCAAGTCTATCGGACAAACCTTCCATAGAACAACCTTTGATGAAATGGAAGAAGCCTCTGAAGAATATGCCAAGACGACATGGGATGTTGACCGCCTGAAGTGTAAGAAGCTTATCAATCAATATTGGTTAAAAGAGAAGAGGGGCAGTGCAAATAAGGTGTCCTAGGAGCTCTGCAAGAGTGATTTTCATGAAGACAATCATGATTTGGTCACCTTATTGAGCAGAGTCATGGGTCTTCCAACTGTAGCCTTCTTCAAAGAATGGATGTTATACTTTATTGAAGAAATCATCGGTTGAAAGACCCAATTTCATTGGGAAGGAATGATTAGCAACTGCCTACACGAGCAATTTGTGGCTGTGAAGAAAACATCACAGTTCTACATGATGTCATACTTGGCTTATTTGCTCACTGAACATGCCCAATATAGGGGATTATTTGTAGCCCCAAGCCTGAATCCGGGAAGGGAATTAAAGGTATATGATAAATATTTGCAGCTCCAGTACTAGAAGTTTAAGAAAGACTATTGCAGAGTCAATGATGCCTTCATTGGGCGTATCATCAAGTTACTTGGAGGTGACTTTGAAAGAAGGGTTACCCATAGTGCCAATGCTTATATCTACTATTTTGGATTTTTGTTCATTTAATTTCCCAAATTCACATATATTTGAGCTAAGGGTTTCTTAGAGAAACCATATAAGCTACCTTAGTACCCAAATGACCGGTTGATATTACTAGAACTCTCCTAATAGCTGCAACGTGCACACACCCTTTTGCACAACAAGTATAAGGTGGGGATCCCCTATCCCCTCACATTTGGTAAGGGTATGTATGCTCTTCTTGCATCTTAATGTGCAGAGTATTCTCATAAGGAGTTAGTTGAATATAACCTAGAACTCTACACTGTCCCACCGCAGATGGATTAGTATGGCAAGTTGAAGAAGGCATTCAGGATAGAGTATGCCCACTTGCATTATGTTAAAGATTTTTGGGCCAATTGTAGAGACAATAAAGAAGTGTGGATGAGGCACTACATGCACATGATGAGGTACTTTGTTAAAATGGTCAAGCTATTTCCAGTGCATGATTATATTGTTGAAGGTGGAATATGGTGATCGATATGAGATTGCAAAATTGAAGCTGCAAGTGGTTAATCTAACATATGGCGAGCTTGAGGATGAACCAAAGAGAAAAACTGACAATGCCTCTACCATTTCTGCTCCAATCGAAGAGACTTTAGTGTCTCCTCCTACTACATGGTCTAAAAAGAGGAAAGAAATGACTGAGCATCAACCCAAACCTAGGGTGTACTCAAGGAAAGCATCGAAAGGTGAACCTTCCAAGAAACAAAATAATTCAGGTAGTTTCACAAAGATGCCCACTATATAGGAGGACCTGCTCCACCAAGGAGAGGAAGAAGAGACCGAGCAACCAAAGTCCCCACCTGCTGCCTCCACTCTTGCAATCACCACTGCTACTTCTGCCACTATTGTTACTCCTTCGCCTGGTTGTCAGGTGATGGTGATCTCTTCTCCACCTGTGGTGGAAATTTCAGTTCACCTTGCCTCTACTTCCCCTGCAACACAAGTTATGGTTATAGATTCCTCGTCTACCACCACTTCTCCACTCTCTTCCTCCTCCATGTCTCAATCATCAGCTCTCATATTAGCTACTGCAACAATGCCAATGCCTACTCTCTCACTCCTAGAATATTTTTCTCGACACATGCAAAACATATCGACATAGTTGTCTGGGGTGTTAATGAACCCTGCGGTACAAGTTTCCCTAGATTAGGTTGTTGCTAACCTCCTTGTCTCTCATCCTCAAATTGAACCACCTACGATGGAGGCGAAAATGCAGATATCTGAGGAGTTAGAAAGGAAAGAGAGGGAAGCAACCAAAGAGATGGAAGAAGAAGCAAATGATTATCATGAGCACCTTGAATATCAACACCTTGTAATTGCTAAAGT
This sequence comes from Sequoia sempervirens, assembly GCA_007258455.2. Lineage (NCBI taxonomy): Eukaryota > Viridiplantae > Streptophyta > Pinopsida > Cupressales > Cupressaceae > Sequoia > Sequoia sempervirens. The sequence goes on from VDFB02163400.1 coordinate 33,630, forward strand.
GGTGCATGAGGAAGAAGAGGAGGAATCACAATCCTATGAAGAAGATGTTGAGGAGGAAGGCACAAAATATATCATGGAAACCTCTAACCAGGAATTGGAAGAGGAACTTGCCACACAACTTAGGGATGTTGGAGAAGTAGAAAAACAACCATCTGATGAAGAGAAGGAGATAGATGAAGAAATGGGGATAGGAACAAAACCTCCAATAGGGGGGTGAGGTAAGAGCCCTAATCATGATGAAGAGATGCCTCTTTCAGGAGAACACAAAGAAAAGGAAAGGGAGGAGAAAGAAGAAGAAAAACCCGAAGAAGAGATTGAAGTAGGGAATTATGAAGAGCATGAGCACGAGCAAGAGGAAGAAAAGAAAACCTTTGAGGGGGAGGGCATCCCTAAGGAACATACAACCACTGAATCCCCAAGAAAAGAAACAATATTTATTTGGGATTCAGATGAGGAAGAAGAAGAAAAGACAAAGCAAGAGACTCAAGGTAGCAAATCAATGAAAATTCAATGTACCTGCGAGGAAGAAGGTGATCACAAATCACCAAAAGGGGAATCCCGGGTGCCTAAATGGTTTGAAAAAAATTAGAGAAGAAAACCCAAACCCCAATGGATCCAAAGGTAAGACTTGAAGCTATCTTGGCTTGAGCACAAATAAGCACTAAGAAGGAAAAGAAACCAAAGGTTAGATCTCATTTGACAATGGATGCATCAGGATTTAGGATAGTACAGATAGCTACTCCGGTGATGGGAGAAGAAGGGGTCACCTATAATATTTCTACCATTGAATTGGGGATAGCAACAAGAGAGAAGAAAATTGACCATCTTCAAGGATCTGTTGCCACCATTGTGCATAAAATGCATAAGGACAAGATCTCTAAGGAGGAGCTAAAGGCACAAGTGGCAGACTTAACAACTTATATTCAATAATGGTCTTCTAGTGAGGAGCTTCCCACCACATCATCCACACCACCATAGCTATTGTCCAAGGACCACATTGACAAGCTAGAAAGGAAAAATAATTGGATGAAGGCCATAGAGGATTGGTTCCAATAGGTCCTCTATAATGGAAATATGGGCATTGGCCACACTGTCAAGACAACAAACAAGTTCTTTGAGGTGCAAAAATAGCTTAAGGGCACGAGAAATTTCTGCACCGACTTCCCCGAGCTATATAGGATTACATATCCTAAAATTGAGGCAATCCTCGGGATGCTCGAAAGAACATGGAAAAAGGAGCTAATGTTGGTAAAAGATGATCATTGGCTCGTCAAGACATGGAAGCTGGGCCTTGACCATAGGAAGGAAATATTGGAACGGGTGCCCCATGAAGTGGAGCTTGATATTGATTGGGCTAGGGAAATCAGGATAGCTTGTGAGGAGTATTTGAAATTAGTGACAGATTATGACATGCCCGCCATTGAGTTAGAACTTGAGAAGATAAAGCCATACTTCCATAAGAAGATGGAGAATGAAACCACAAATGCACTTACGCCAAATTTCATGGGTTTTGCTGTGTGAGGTTTCACTCAATCCTAGCAAGTAATAAAGAATACTCCCAAATGCGACAAGGACTGGGATGCGATTACCGACTGATCCAAGAAATTGAATTTTTAGTTGCTTCAATATGATATTTTGGAGTGGAGAAAACTTCAGACATTGATCGGAAAGTTTCTAGAATACATTACTGTGAAGAAGCAAGAAGGAAATCCAGTAATTGATGATGAATTTCTCATAAAGTAGCTACAACAAGGCAATCAACTAAAGGACAAAAGAGCTACAGAGCTGCCCACAAGTAGACAAAATAGGCTAAAAGGAAAAATGTAATTTTATATTGTAAAATATTTGGGGGTAGGTGAAACCCTGATTTGTAGTGAATCTTGGCCACACAATGGAATTAAATCTTGGCCATTCATTTTTCTTTTTGGACACTATAAATAGGGGGTCTCCTCTCATTTTCAAAGGGAGGGTTGAGTTGTTGTAAAGACATGCTGTTGGAATTTTAATAGAAGTTCATTGATTTTGGTGAATTCTTGAGTTCCAACTTTATGTTTCATGATTCTTCTCCTCCTAGTTCATGAATTAGAGTAGATTAACTTTGATGTTCTATGTATTAGCATGCTTTGGTAGATTAGTTAGTGTTTTTCATTGATGGTGAATGATTTTGTTGTGTTGATCCCTTCCTTTTGTTCATGCTTTTTCTTGTTTATTGATGATAAACTACAATGTAAAGCTAGTCTGAACATTGTTTGAATGTTGCAATTAAATTCTATCTTTTATTCATGCTTTATGGTGGATGAATGATTGAAATCTACAGACCTTAGAAGATTGCACTTGTTTCATGAGACTGTGAACTAATCTGGTGAAGTGAGACTAAGTTTTAGGAAGGCTATCCACTATAGCATCCTCCATTGTCACTGTTCATCAGTAGTTTCAGGTCTAGGAACTTCTCCCTTTCCCTGCCCTTTTTTCCTTTTTTTTAATAGGTGATTTATATAAAATTCATTGCACATTGTAAAGCCAAATCCGAAGATTAAAGTGGAGTTTGAGATTGTTGTCCTAAACTTACAACGATAGAGCAACCCTTAAGAAATTTTTATGAACTCCACCCAAGGATCCAATTACCCTCTAGTTTAACTCACGTAATGCTGCCCTGTGGTCACCAAGAAGATCACATCAAATGAACTGAGATATTCCAAGCATTGTCATAACTTGACACCCAAGAGACCTTGGGGTAATTTTCAACAACTAGTTGTTGGAGATTGCCTTTCAAGAGAGGTAGAGCAATTGTGCGCTTCCTGTGTTGAGAAGGTGCAAAAACACCCATCAACAAATCCTATAGCTCTAAATTTTTTGCTATTGAGGAAGATCAAAATTTAGATCATTATTCTAGAGATTAGTGTTTTGGTGCTTTAACTAATTTTGAATTGAGAGATTTTGGTCAAAGTAATTCAAGAAAAGAGACTACGTTCAAAGTTGGCAAAGTAGAAAAGAATGAGGAATCAAATCGAGATTATTTTGATGAGATAAAAGTAAATTTTGTGAGGAGATTGAAAAAGGGAATTGGAAAATACAGAGGTAGGTCACCTTTCAAATATTTCAATTGTGGAAAGATAGGTCATTATGCTTCAAGATGCCTTGCCAAAGTTTCAAAAGATAAATATAAGGAGAACAAAAGGTAAATATGTTAAGAGAAGTTATTATGTTAAAAAAGATGAAATTATATTTGATGATGAATTTGATTATTCAAATGATGAATGCTTGTTCATGGCTCTAAATGTTGGAACTAATTTTGTTAACTCTAAGAGATGTATGAAAGAAATTGTTCCAAAAGGTCATAATATCAAAGGAACTATGGTGAATTCTTTTCATGAAAGAGAGGACAAGAACCATTAGATTATTGATAGGGAATGCTCAAATCATATGATAGATGATAAAAGTAAGTTTTTTAAACTTGATAATTTTGAAGGTCTTGTTAAGTTTGGTGATGATACATCTACTAAGATCTATGGAAAATGTTCAATTAGTTTTGATGGTAAGCATAATATAGATGATGTTATCTATGTTAAGATTCTCTGACATAAACTTCTAAGTGTTGGACAAATGTGTAGCAAAGGATATAATCTTATGTTTCAAGATAATCGTTGTGAGATAAAAAAAAAGGCTCTAGAACTTTGGTTGCTATAGGAAGAAACATATATGGAATGTTTATCAACTCAAGGGTGCTAATGGTCAGTACTTTATGACTCGAGTTAATTAAAGTTGGCTATCAATTTTGATAGCCTAGTGAGGATCAACTCAGTTCAAGTTGTGAGAGATATGCCAAAGATTACAAAGCCTATCAATGCAGTCTACAAGGAATGTTAAATTGGGAAGCAAGCTAGAAAGAGTTTTAAAATCAAAGATCATTTTATTATAGGACATTTGGACTTGGTGCATACAAACCTTTTTGGACCTACTGAAACAATAATTTTTCAAGGTGACATGTATTTAATGTTATTGATTGATGATTATTCTAGAATGACTTGGGTAACTTTTCTAGAAGAAAAATTAGAAGCTCTAGATAAGTTTGAGGAATTTAAAGCTATGGTTGAAAATGAAATGGACATGAAAATAAATGTTTGAGATCTGAAAGAGATGGAGAGTTCACCTCTAATTATTTTAACATTTGTTGTGAAGATCATGGAATAAAGAGGCATTTGTCAACCCTTAGGACTCCTTAGTAGAATGGAGTTGTGGAAAGAAAGAATATAACTATTCAAGAAGTAGCAAGTACAATGATGAGAGAAGAAAATATACCATAAGTATACTAGAGAGAAGCAATCCATACTACAATTTACATACTTAGCAGAGTGCAAGCAAGAAAATAGAGTTCAAAGACTCTCTATGAGTTATGGTATGGAAGAACTCGTAATGTCAAATATTTCAAAGTATTTGGAAGAAAATTATATATCAAGAGAGATAAAGAAATCTTAGGAAAGTTTAATGCAAGATTTGATGAAGGAATCTTCCTTGGATACTCTACAAGAAGCAAGGCTCACCAGTGCTACAATAAGAGGCTATAAAGGATTATTGAAAGTGCAAGTGTCAAAGTGGATAAAGACTTACATAAAAGTTTAGTGTTGATAGAATGATGTAAATCAGATGATTCCTCTTGCAGAGAAGATGAAAAATAAATAGAAAAGGAAAAAGAGATGCAGGTTGAAGAGGAAGATTCTCCAAAAAGGATCCCTAAGACTCCTAAGTATGTGTAGAAGAATCATTCTTAAGATTGGATCATTGGTGAAAAAAGAAGAGGTGTATTGACAAGAAGAAAAGCTACTATGATAGAAGAACAACTAAATTTATGTTTACTTTCAAAAATTGAACCTAAAACTATGATTGAGGCATGCAAAGATGAATATTGGATCAAGGCTATGGAAGACGAATTAATGCAGATTGAGAAGAATCAGACTTGGGAACTTTTCCCAAGATCGACAAAAAAAATGTGATTGGAATCAAATGGGTATTTCATAACAAACTGAATGAGAATGGAGTTGTTAAAAACAAGGCAAGGCTTATGTATAAAGGATACTCACAAGTAGAAGGAATATACTTTGAGGAAACATTTTCTTTGATGGAAAGAATGGAAGATATTAGGATGTTTTTGGATTTTATAGTACATACAAATTTCAAAGGTTATTAGATGGATGTGAAGTCTGCATTCTTGAATGGTGAGTTGGAAAAAGAGGTATACATTGAATAACTGAAAGGATTTTAGTTATTAGATAATCATAATATGGTTTGCAAATTGAAAAGGCATTATATGGATAAAAGCAAGCTCCTAGAGCTTGGTATGCAAGGTTGGACAAGTACTTGCTGTATGAGGGATTCAATAAAGGTACTACAAATAGCAATCTTTATTTTAGAATTGAGAAAGATCAAATCTTGATTGTGGTTGTGTATGTTAATGATATATAATATTTGGAGGTAATGAAGCAATGTGCAAGAGATTTGTAGAGAAAATGCAAATGAGTTTGAAATGTCAATGTCTAGGGAGATGAATTTCTTCAGGTTGGGCTACAAATCAATCAGATAGAAAAAGATATTTTCATTTGAAAATCAAAGTATGCCAAGGAAATGTTGAAGAAGTATGGAATGGAAGACTCTAAACTGGTATGTACTCCTATGGTTACTGGTTGCAATTTGAGAAGGGATGATGAATCTCCTAAGGCTGATCAGAGCAAGTATAGATCAATGATTGGTGGACTGTTATACCTAACCACTACTAGACCAAATATCATGCATGTAGTTTATCATTTGGCTAGATTTTAAGAAGATTCCAAAGATTCATATATGGCAATAGTAAAAATAATATTTAGATACTTGAAGGGCATTCCGAAATATGATTTGTGGTATCCAAAAGATATTGTTTTCTCTCTTAGTGCTTATACAAATTCAGATTGGGCAAGTTGTCTTGACGGTAGAAGAAGTACAAGTGGTAGTGCATTCTTTCTTGGAATTAGATTGGTGTCTTGGCTAAGAAAAAATCAAGATTCAATGTCACTATCTACTGTAGAAGTAGAGTCTGTTGTTGCAACATCATGTTGCACACAGGTATTGTGGATGAAGCAAACATTAAAGTATATCAAAGTATCATATGATAACCAATTTCTATCTTATGTGACAATACAAGTGTTATCAACATTTCAAAGAATCCAGTAATGCATTCAAAGACAAAATATATTTCAATCAGGTATCACTTCTTGAGAGAGAAATTTGTAGAGAATGAGGTGAAGTTGGAGTATGTGCCTACTAAAGATCAAGTTGCAAATATTTTCACAAAGGCTCTTCCTAAAGATACATTTGAGCATCTCTGAGAGAAGTTAGGGGCTATTTCCCTTCCTTTCAATTAGATGCATAAGGTTATGCATCAATCTAGTGGATTTCAAGACTAATTCTTTGTTCTACATCGATGTTGGTGGCTATGTCTTAGGGGGAGCAAGTAGTGGCATTGTTGGTTGTTGCAGTCAAGGGGAGTAAGTATTTTCATTGTGTTTCAAGAGAGTAAATGTGAAGGATGTATATGTTTTCCTTAATCAATTGTACCAAAGGATATGAGCAAAAAAAGGAAAAGAGTAGGTAACAATGGTTGTTGCATGTTATGTGTCCTTAAGGGGGTCGAGTGCACAAAAAAGATGTGAATGAAATGAAATTTGCAGAATAATGGAAAGTAATAGCTGTCTCTTATAGGTGTTACCCTTGGGGAGAGCATATATATGTGAGATTGATGTCAAAGGGGAAGAAAATTAAAGAAAATATGTGTTTCCCTTTACCATTGATATCAAAGGGGAAGAGATCTAACTTAAAAACCATATGGAGAAAGGGGAAGATAAGTTCAGTGAAAGATCATGAAGAAAAAATTGGTTGTTGGTGTAGATAATCATGTATGTCTATAAGATAGAGTGTTGGTAAAATAAAAAGAGTTGGAAAGAATAGATGCTTGTGTAAGGGGGGTAGTGTGCACAAATGTGTAGTATGTTGATGATTAGAGCTTTTGTTTTGTTGTTGATGGTTTTCATATCATGTGTTTCCATCAATGAAAAGGGGGATATTTTTTCAAGTTTGTGTTTTCATTGATTTCAACTAATCTATGTTGTATTGATGTCAACCTATGGAGATCCTTTGATTAGTTGCACTATGATGTCATCAGTAGTTTCATTGATGTCAACCTCTAGTGTTTCTTTGATGAGCATGTTTTTGTGGATGTTCAAAATTTAGTATGGTTGAGATGCTAATAAAGTACTGTAGATGATTAGATGGTGTTTTTAGTGCTTTGTTTCCAAGTGCTTTTGAGAAAATTTGAATAAAATAGGAAACAATGTGTTAGGAAGGTGTTCAGTGTGACAGAGTGGTGTTTTTTTTTGTTCTTGCTCCAAATTTATTTTGTATTGAAGCTATGCTTGTGTGGTTCAAATATTTTCATTAGAGGTGTGTTGGATGTTGTGGTTGTGTTGCTGATATGCGATTGCCATTGATTTCAACACTATTGGCATTAATGTTTTTAGAAGCTGTATATGTCGAGGATATTAATAAGGTGTAATGAAATGAGTTGTAGGTTGGTAGTGTTGAAGTGAAGTTCAATATGTTGGTGATATCAATATGTTGATGATCATAGGTTGTGGACTAAATTTTTTGTTGTCGAGTATATCTAGTTTATCCACGTTGAGTTTTAGAGATCTGCATGAAGATTTGATCGAGTTATGAAGACTTGTATTTTGACAGTTGTTCTATTGCCTTAGTTGGTGTTCCTGATTGAAGATAATGTGATTTCAGTAAGTTTAGTTATTACAGATGCTTCTTTGGTGATTCATGATGTTTGTGGACATTTCTAGATCATGATCTATCTCTGTTGCATGTCTGCATTGATCGTTGTGCTTGTGATTGGTGATTTTCTCTTGCATGTTCATGTTTTTCATGTCCTTGGCCGACATGATGATGGTAGCATGTCGTGGATCTTCATGGCATAATTTTTGAAGGTGGTTCATGTTTGAGGATGTTATTTTGGGTCTTCATTATGTTGTGTTTGACCTTGGTTGAAAATCCTAACTCCTCGGCAAGTAATCATCATCATTTACATATTTATCATCTTGTGTCTTATTGAAAGGACTTTTTCTCTTCTTGCTTATTGTGCTAACAAGGTACTATGACAGTTGATCATCACCATCATCATCACCATCATCATCGATCCTTCATCCACAAATCATTAGCATATTGCACCAACACAAAATATAGGAAACACATGCATTACATTCCCATCATTATATAAACATATTATTATAAGCATTCTTTATAGATAAGCACATCCATTTTATTACATGGCATCCATTTTTACATTGCATTTCATCCATTACATTGCATAACATTGTATTTATCACATAAATCCTCGCATAACATTCATTTGCATTTCACATTACCACATATTGCATAATCATTCATAATAGGCACATAAGCATTATTAGATAATCCATTGCACACATTACAGTCATATTACATTATGCATCATCATACCACTTTGCATTAACATATCATTGCATCATATCAAAATTATTGGCTCATATATATCATCAATAATGCAACTATCATGGTACAAATCAAGATCAAGTGGGTGTAATATATCAAAGTAGGCATGAGGCTACCCATGGCCAAGGACTGTCTACATCATCAAATCTGTCTACATCAAATATTTGAGTTGAACTGATCTTGAACCTTTTTGTCAAGAGATCGACCCTCAAATCAAACCTCTTCACCCGATCTCTCAAGGGGGCAGTATACCGGCGTAATTCTTCATTCGCTGGGGCAATAGTGGGGCATCCGAAAAAATTAGAGAAATTTTGACTTTGATCTCAGCAAGATTATTCTTTGAACCAACGCAACAAGTGCATTGCTTCAAAGAGGGGCAAAATGTAGACATCGAAAATATACTGATTGACATCGTTCACCTAATCCCGACTTACTAACATTGTTTCTTCCTAAATCATTCCTCGGTCTAACAATTTAATCAAATTCCCTTATCTAATTAAATTCATCAGTATCCTCTCTTGGTTAAATAAATCACTTTATCTGAATCAAGTCATTTCTCTTGTTAATTAAATCAATCCATCTGATCTAATTATCCCTATTTAATTAAATAATCAATTTATTTGATTAAATATCTAAAGTCTGTCCATTAAATTAAATAAATTAAAACCTTATTTGATTTAATCTAACACCATCCCTTTTTAATTAAATAAATCAAAATCTTTATTTAATTAGCCTTTTATCATATTCCTCTCTTATATGATTTAAATAAATCCATAAACCTAAGTCAAATAAGTCACATCATCTAATCTCCTATTAAATTAATTAATCTTTGATTAATTTACTCTAATCTCATGTCACATCCTCTAGATAATGCAAGTTGCACATGAAAATAGATTTAATTCATTTATTAAATCCCTATTTTCCTCACATGGCGTCTTTTGGAATATTCTCTCAATTTGAATTCAAAAATTCCAAGTCAACATGTACATCCAACAAGGCATTTAAAACCTCTTACATGTCCTTTGCCTTGAGCCAAGTGGCATTTATTGCATTTTCCCTTCCCTCTACATGTCATTTCAACAAATTTGAATTTCAAATATTGGCATTTATTGACACAAACCCCAAATCTTGCACAACCATCATCCATTCATAGCTTGACAAGTGGCACCATATCATTGGATGAATGTTAGTCCCACATTGCTCAAATTTGGGCATTCATCCATCTTGAAATCCTATAAATGAAGAGCTCCTTTCCTCATTTTATCATCCACAATCCAAGCAAAGTTACCATGCTAAAATACTTAGCCATTTCCATTCATCATTCGAATTCTTAGCTAGGATTTTTGCAGATTTGGCTTGGAGTTCTCATCTTCTCATCAAAGTGGATCAACATCATCTTCAACATTCAAATCTTGGATCATAGGAATTGGGAAAGGGCCAATTTTCACATCAAATTGGCACCAATTCCCCCATGGGATCAAGTGTGTTCTATTTAAATTAGGATTTAATCTTTGGTTTATCATTCCATTGTGTTTTTTCTTATTTTCATTCCTATTTTGAGTTTGCAAATAAATTTCATGGGAATCCTTGTTTTAGCTTGCAAATCCTTGTCTAACTCATTTATTCATGTTGTTTTACAGGTACTAGGAAAAGGGTTCGCACAGTTATTAATTAAATATGAGAATAAGGGTTAATAAGTTTAATAAGTTTGAATTTCTATGACAATTGATTCACCCCCCCTCTCAGTTGTCTGCCCTTGTGTCATCAACAATTGGTATCAGAGTAGGTTCTTTGTAAGAAGTTCAACAACTTGAGGTGATCCGGGATGGCGACATACAAGAAGGATAGTCCAAGATTTGATGGAACAAATTATTCTTTGTGGAAGACTCGAATGGAGTGTCATTTGAGATGCATTGGTGAACCCTTCTGGAACATTACATGTAATAGGTACGTTATTCCTTAGAATGGTCCTACTACTACTGCTGAGATTAGAGATGCTGAGTATAATATCAGGGCTAAGGAAGCATTGTTGAGTGCTTTGACTGATTCTGAGATGACTAATGTTATGGATTTGAAGACTACTTATGAGATCTAAAAGAAATTGGAAACATTGTATGAAGGTGATGCTAATGTGAATATTGCTAAGTTGCAAAGTCTAAAAGGGAAATATGAAATGTTGAAAATGGGTGATGATGAGAACATTACTAATTTCATGCAAAGAGTGAATGAAATTGTGTGTGGTATCAAATGTGTTGGTGGACAGTTGGAAGAATAAAAAATTATTGTTAAAGTGCTTAGATCCTTGCTTACTGCTTACAAAGTCAAAGCTATATCTATTGAAGAGCTCTGGATTGTGACAAATGTTACCAGAGATATGTTGGTTGGTAAGCTTACTGCTTTTGAGTTGAGTGAATTTGGTGATGCCCTTCCTAAGGTAGAATTTGCATTCAAGGCTACTACTTCGAGAAGAGATAAACAGAGATATGATCTGGGAGAAAGTTCTTCTAGAAAGGTATTCAAGTATGAGGAAGAAATGAGACAGATTGAAGAAGAAGAAAGAGAATTGGATGAGCTTGAAGCACTGATTGTCAAAAGAGAAGCCAGAGGACAAGGTAAGTATAAAGGAAAGTTTCCTATTAAATGTTTTTCTTGCAATAAGATAGGTCATTTTGTGTCAAGGTGTTCGAAAAGAGTTACTAAGTCCAGACCTAACAAGCCTAGATTTCAAAGAAAATGCTATTATGCTATTGATGAAGGTATGCCAGATGATGAATTTGATAAAGGAAATGTAAGTGAGGATGAATGGGTATTTATTGCTATGAAGGGAAATAATCTTGTATCTACTGAATCTGCTAGTTGTACAAATGTGGAGAAAGCCCTAGTTGCTCAAGTTGAAGAAAAGGATGAATGGGTGATTGAAAGTGGATGTTCACATCACATGTCAGGAGATAACAATAAATTTGTGAGCTTGGAAAAGTATGATGGTGGTGTTGTAAGATTTGGAGATGACAAAGTTGGTGTAATCCATGGCAGAGGATGCATTTCTCTTGATGGTAAGCATAATATTGATGATGTCCTATATGTGGAAGGTCTGAAGCATAATCTTTTAAGTGTTGGACATATGGTTGATAAGGGATACAATCTTCAATTCAAGGATGGAAAGTGTAGAATATTGGGAAGTTCTAAAACTGTGATTGCATCAGGTACAAAAATAAGGTAATATATTTCACCTAAGTGTTGCTAGTAAAATTTGTTTGATTGCTCAAGTTGATGAAAGTTGGTTGTGGCATAGGAGAATGTGTCATGTAAACTTTGACAACATTATCAAGATAAGTTCTACTAAGGTTGTGAGAGATCTTCCTAAGTTGATGAAACCTACTAATGCCATATGCAAGTAATGTTAGTTAGGGAAGAAAACCAGAATTTCATTTTGGAGAAAACAACATTGTTCAAATGAATTGTTGGAGCTTGTGCATACTAATTTGTGTGGTGCTTATAAAGTCAAAAGTTTGGAAGACTACAGGGATTTCATGTTACTCATTGATGATTATTCTAGAATGATGTGGGTTACTTTCTTAAGGGAGAAATCTAAAGCATTGGAGAAGTTCAAGATCTTTAAGGTTATGGTTGAGACAAAGATAGGTATGAAGATTAAATGTCTGAGATCAGATAGAGGCGGTGAATTCACTTCCAATGAATTTAATTTTTTTTGTGAAGAACATGTAATAAGGACACAATTATCTCCACCACGGACCCCCCAACAAAATGGAGTTGTGGAAAGGAAGAACAAGACAATTGATGCAGAGTTACAAGGACCAAAACTCAACTCATCATTCATTTCACAAACGTCACTTGATTCCACACTACCAATCTAAGATTAAGGCATACACCTACTTGTAGGTTCCTCAAAACACACTTGACATCACCAAAACAATAGACTCAAACTCTATTCCCAACACAAACTCTCAAACATGTGCATTTACTATGTTAACTGGCCAAAATAGTAATTAGGCCCTTTTAGGCTCCATCAAATCACAACTATACCATTCCAGCCCTAACTCCATACTATAAGAATATTTTGAGACACATTTTAGATCATTTTGAAACATGCCAAATAAAGAAACAACTTTGTTTTTTAACAACACCAAACAATGAATTCTCAATACTAGATTAGGCCTAACTAGACCTTCATGGACTTCCCTCCTTCCATATACTCAACATACAACATCAACAACCCTCTTTATCACCAACACAAATTGGAACATTCATTATATTCTCCTGAATGATCTTAAACTGAAATACATAATATCAAATGGAGAAAAAATCAAATTATAAGTTACAGTCTGGACTAGACTATGAACATCCTGCCCTTCCTGTCTCCCTTAAACTTGGTCTTCATCACCATTGTATTTTTCAACATCCTAACTCATAAGAGGGTCCAAATCTCCTACCATAAACAATTCCACTCACAGCAAACATCAATTCCAAAAATTGATTGTCCCTGCTGTCCTAGGAATACATGTTCTGATCTTCACTATAAAGAGCAACAAACTGTCATTAATAACTTTCACACAAATAATCATGAAGCCGATCTCTCCAGTCAGTTTGTAGATTACCTAGTTACAAATATTTTTCACCAATTTTTAGCTAGGTCCAATGGTTAAAACAAAAGTTATGAGAGTTTTACCAAAACGGGTAACCCTTGGTAGGGTTCCAGGCTTGTTGTAAAGAAAACATCATATCTTTCAAAATATAACATGAAATTCATTGAGACCTGGTTTAAATGGAAGCTTACAACCTTTTCCAACATATCCAATTGGTTATGGATCAAAATGACAAACCATCTGAACGTACAAACCATTGATTTGTCATAGAAACATGAAGAAAATAGAGATAAAACTGATTTTTATTAATTTCCTTCCAAACCTTTGTACATTCTTCCATCCATATACTATTTCTCTCCCATAAATGACTTACACACAGGTATTTAACCCCTTCCATATCTTCCAACTGATGATAACCACCTTTTGAATTGATTTTACCATTGGGATAATGTGACAACATTTTTTGCATTGTGCATTATGACAACTTTGACAAATTTTGCTTGATGATTCCAAACATTGCAAAAACCTCCTAAATTACTTGTAATCACCTACACATGCCTAACTAAGGACAAATAAGCCTCAATACATCAAAATATGCCATGGAGGGCACATTTACAACTTTTTCCATCCTATGACAACATTGCAATTTGTATGATAACTTAGCAATTTTTTATTTAACTTTACATTATGGATTCCAAATGACTCTCAAATGTATAGAATTACTACAAACCCATCCAAAATGGTCTTTAAGACCTTATTTGACATGAAAAAAAAACATAATTTAAAATTTGGCTAGTAATGACATGCTAGGTGCCCCTGCACCAATAATTGAAGAAGCTGCTAGAACTATGATGTTGGAAGGAAATGTCCCTCATATATACTAGAGAGAAGGTATGAGTACTATTGTTTACACTCTCAACCGAGTACAAGTCAAAGGTGATATTGGTAAGACCCCTTATGAGCTATGGTATGGTTACAAACCTACTATTAGATATTTCAAAATCTTTGGAAGTAAATGCTAAATAGAAAGAGATGAAGATATAGGAAAGTTTGATGTTAGGAGTGATGAAGGAATTTTTTTGGTTATTCTACTAAAAACAAGGCCTACTAGTGTTACAATAAGAGGTTCAGGAAAATGTTTGAAAGTGCAAATGTTAAGGTTGATGAAGACATAGCTAGACCATCCAGAACCTATGGATATGATTCAGATGATCAGAATGACAGTACAAATAAAGGAAAGAAAGTTCAGACTTCAAATCAAGTTCAAATCATTCTGGTGAATCAAGAAAATCAAGAAGGAGAAGAAACTAGTGAAAGTGCAGAAGAGATATCACAAGAGCTAGAAGTTCAAGAACATTCTAAGACTCCAAGGTATGCAAGATTAAATAATTTAGAAGATTAAATTATTGGTGATAAGAACAAAGGTGTCCAAACTAGGAGAAAAATTGTAGAAGAATACTATTTGATTTCAAAGATTGAGCCTAATAGTGTGAATAAAGCATGCAAAGATGAACATTAGGTTGAAGAAATGAAGGAGGAACTACAACAAATTGAATAGAATGATACATGGATTCTTGTTCCTAGACCTAAGGAAAAAAATGTAATTGGAACTAAATGGGTCTTTAGAAACAAACTGAATGAGCAAGGTGAAGTGGTTAGAAACACAACAAGATTGGTGTGTAAAGGATACTCTCAGATGGAAGGAATTGACTTTGAAGATAATTTTTCCCCTGTTGCTAGGATTGAAGCTGTGAGATTGTTTCTTGCTTATGCTGCTTACAAAAACTACAAATTTTACCATATGGATGTCAATTTAGCATTTCTAAATGGAGAATTGGAAGAAGTGTACATGTTGAGCAACCTGATAGATTTTAGTTGACTGATAACAAAGATATGGTTTGTCAGTTGAAAAAAGCATTGTATGGAATCAAGCAAGCCCCTAGATCATGGTATGCCATATTGGACAAGTACTCACTGAAGCTTGGATTTAACAAAGGTACTGTTGACAGTAATCTATATTTCATGATTGATCATAATAAAGATTTGATTGTGGAAGTCTTTGTTGATGATATCATTTTTGGAGGAGATGATAGTTTGTGCATGAAGTTTGCTAATGAGATACAGAGTGAATTTGAAATGTCTATGATTGGAGAGATGAAATTCATTTTGGGATTGAAAATTACTCAATTAGATAAAGGGAACTTTATATCTTAGTCCAAGTATGTGAAAGAATTGTTGAAGAAGTTTGATATGGAAGATTCAAAGCCAGTTGGTACACCCATGGTGACCAAATGTAAGTTGACAATAGATGATGATTCACTGAAGGCAAATCAGACTAGATACAAGTCAATGATTGGTGGATTGCTATATTTGACTCAAACTAGGCCTGATATCATGAATGTTGTATTTATTGTTGTAAGATTTCAAGCTGATCCTAAGGAATCTAATGTGACTGTTGTGAAGAGGATTTTTAGATACTTGAAAGGAACAATTGATTTTGGCCCGTGGTATCCTAAAGATGATGATCTTACTTTGAGTGCCTTTACTGATGTTGATTGGGTAGGAGATGTGAATGACAAGAAAATTACTAGTGGTGTATTTTTCTAGAGTAAGAAGCTGATTTCATGGTTAAGTAAAAATAAAAATGCCATTTCTTTATCTACTACAGAGGCAAACTACATTGTTGTTGCTAACAATTGTACTGAAGTATTGTGCATGAAGCAGATGTTGAAAGATATCAAATTTGTTTATAATGAGCCTATTGCTATATTTTGTGATAATTCAAGTGCAATTAACATTTCTAAGAATCTGGTGCTGCATTCAAAGACCAAGCATATATTTATCAAGTTTCACTTTTTGAGAGAGAAGGTGAGTGAAAAGGAAGTCAGATTGGAGTATGTGCCTAGTAAGGAGAAAATTGCAAACATATTTACCAAGCCATTTCCTAAGGATACTTTTGAGTATCTTAGAGGGAAGATAGGGGTGATTACCCCTCCTAATCAGAACTAAGATGCATTTCTTTGCATCAATCCGTGCTTTTCATAGTTGTATCTTGATTTGGATTGATGTTGTGGTGGCTTCTACTCAGGGGGAGTAGTCAGATATTCAAAATTTCATATATGTGGTGCAGAGCTTGTATAGAAGATATATTTGTCATTGATGTCAAAGGGGGAGAAGAGTAATGTGAAAAAATTTTTGGGGGAGAAGAACCTTGTAGGGAGAAGAGTCATGTAAAAGAGTTGAAAAGAAGAATCAAAACCTAAGTGGGAGTAAGTGCTAAGAGATAGTTGCGTTGATTGTGTTTTTCACATCATGTGTTGCCATCAATGCCAAAGGGGGAGATTGATGGATGTTGTGGTTGTGTTATTGATATGTTTTTGTCATTGATGTCAACACTATTGGCATTAATGTTTTTAGAAGCTGTATATGTCAAGGATTTTGAGAAAAGTGTAATGAAATGAGTTGCAGGTTGACAGTGTTGAAGTGAAGTTCAATCTGTCGGTGAGATCAACATGTTGATGATCAGAGGTTGTGGACTAAAGGTTTTTTTTTAGTATATCTAGTTCATCCACGTTGAGTTTCAAAGATCTGCATGAAGATTTGATCGAGTTATGAAGACTTGTATTCTGACAGTTTTTCTATTGCCTCAGTTGGTGTTCCTGATTGAAGATAATGTGATTTCAATAAGTTCAGTTGTTGTGAATGCTTCTCTAGTGATTCATGATGTTTTTGTATGTTTCTAGATCTTACTCTATCTTTGTTGCATGTCTGCATTGATCGTTTTTCTCGTGATTGGTGATTTTCTCTTGCATGTTCATGTTTTTCATGTTCCTAGCCGATAGGGTGATGGTAGCGCGTTGTGGATCTTCATGGCATAATTTTTGAAGGAGGTTCATGTTCGAGGATGTTATTTTGGGTCTTCATTATGCTGTGGCTGACCTTAGTTGATTCAAATTAATAATTGTTATTGATTTGGGCCGATAGTTTGTATTCATTTTATTATTTTGTTGAAGCTGACATGTAACAATTTAATTTCTTGTTGTAGATATACATAAGTGATTTTTTATTCCATTTGAAGGTGTGCTTTGTGTATGGTGTGCACGAATAATGATCTAAATCATTTGAAGGTAGAGCAGAGTGTGAAGAAGAGTGAATAAGTGTTCATGTGCTTAATTGGAGCTGTAATCAGGCATTAGTAGATGCTTTTTTCTCAGTTCAAAATCCTATGGATGTAATCCAAATGTTTTTGTAAGACAATGTGTCTTCTTTTGGGCAGCGAGCCTTGTTGTAATTGAGCAGTGAGCTCTAGGTAGTGTGTCTGAATGCATGTGCAGTCTCCATTTCATTCCTTATACTTTTAACAAGGTATAATCTTGTGGACTTACCTCCACCATGGTTTTTCCCCTAACAGGGTTTCCGAGTAAAAAATCTTGGTGTTATGTGTGTTTTTGATGTGTTGATTATTTATGCTTTCATGGTTATTAATCAGATTTGAGAATAAGGGTTAATAAGTTTGAATATTTGTGACAATTGATTCACCCCCCATCTTATTTGTATGCCCTTATGTTAACAACAAGGTCTTCATAGTTGTTATATCCAAATTTTTCTATTCTAGATTGTTCAGAAGAATAAGTTGTGTTCACTAGTGTTTGAATTGTGAAGCAGTGTTGTTTGGGATAAATGGTTTTGCTTCGTATTTCTCCATGCTATGGTTTCTAGTCTTGCAGAACTGGAAGTGTGCTTATATCGGTTGAATTTATCTTCATTTAGAGTTGTTTGGATTTCGGTGCTCTGCAATATTGGATTCATGTGTTATAGTGTGTGGAAGGTCAATTGGTTGTACATAATAAATGCATATTTCAAGTCTATGTTGTTGTGAAGGTTTTTTTAGATTTTAGAGTGTTGATAAAATATTCTAGATCATGTTCAAGTGTTGTGTGTAGTCCACAAGTCATCTTTGGATCAAAGGAAGCACATACTTAAAATGTTTAATGGTATTAACACAAGTTTGGTCAACCTTGGGTGTTTACACTAATTGTGGATGTGCTTCGGTGTTTTTGGAAGCATGGTGTGGCATGTGTACGTAGATTTGGGTATGAGTTAAGGAGTGATGTGGTTTACCTTCATTCCTTTCCACCACAAGAATGTTTTTGTGCTGACCTATTTTTAATTTGCATGTTTGAGGTGCATAGTTGACCTTTTTCAAGGTTACAGATGGTATATATGTGTGATGAATTGATGAAGGATGGGTGAGTAGTGTGTGAGTTGTGAAGCGTGAAAGTATGAAATGCAATATGAGATTTAACGATTAAGACTTTTGGAAGCAATGAGAAGAAGGTGTCTACATTATTCAATGGGGTTGCAGATGATCTGGTGATGCACTGGTGGATCTTTTTTTTTCTTTGAGATGAATTTATCATTATAACAATCGTCTATCTTCTTCTTTCTAATCTGGTAGTAATCTCTTCTTTCTTTTGGGTAGTGAGCCCTTCGATAGTGAGCCTATTGTATTTGATGTTGCATTACTTTATATTGTGAGCTAATCCTCACAGTGGTTTTTCCCTTCTTGGGTTTTCTATGTAAATCTGGTGTTCTGCTATGTATGGTGTTGCAAGGTGTGCGCCCTTAGTCTCCTTTTGTTGTACAGTGCAACACTTGGGTTTGTGACATGACTTAACTGCCTCTCATGGATTCATTAACTTTGGTGGTTGTATTGGGAATTAATAGGTTAATCATTTAGTACAACAATTGGTATTAGAGCCTGGGTCATGAGTTTGAACCAGTCACTTGTGCTAGGGGGATTGTTGCAAACTTTACACCCTTGGTCTCCATGTGTTGTGCAATGTTGTGCTTGGGTTCATGACATGACTTAACTACCTCTCATGGATTCATTAACTTTGGTGATTTTATCAGGAAATAATAGGTTGATCTTTTGGTGCAACGATAACCATTTGTGCAACATATGACCTGTTGATGTGTTTATGTTTCTATTATTTACTCTTATGCTAAATCTGTTTAACAAATTAAGGGATAATAAGGATCTGAATGTTAATGAGGGTTTAGAAGTTTTAATGTACAACTAATTCAACCCCTGTTGTCTTAAGCATTCAATAAAAAAGAGTTCAGATGTAGAAGATATGGCTCATCAAAGTCTCCAAAATGAGAATTGAACAACAAAAAAAATGAGAAAATAGATTTTTGGAAAAAAAAAAGTTCAAATTGCAAACCACCTACACCACTGCAAAGAGCACAAAATTCTATCCCATTTCAAAAGAAATTTCACTAGAAAATACCACCGTATGACTGAGATATGACCGCTAGAAGATGAGGTGCAAAACTGAAAAGCCCAATGAAGAGGGGTTGGTTTAGGAAAAAAGAGACTCCACCAAATTTGTCAAAAACACCTCCAAATATAGAGGTATGCCAAATTTAGTGTGTTGAGAAAAAAATTCCTACAATGCAAGTACAGGGCAATATTTTAAAAAATAATTATTTTTATTTTAAGTTAAAAAAATAGTAAAAGATTAAACTATTATATTTCTTTTTATAAAAAATATATTAAAAACTTATTTTAAAAAAAATTATATAAAAAAATAAGGGCGGCCATGCTAGCCTAGCGCGAGGCTTGAGGGGGTCGTTGCCTACCAAAGTAGCAGGGGAGATAACCCCATGATACTCGCCTTGTAGAGGGGTGAGGCTTTGCCACATAGTGGCAAGCGGTGGGACCCTTGGGTACCCCCTATACTAGATAATTTTTTTATATAATTTTTCAAAAAATAAAAAAACCTATATATAAATATTTTTTTGAAAAGAATTGCAAGAAAAGTTTTTCTTTTGAATTTTTTTTCCTCGATTTGTGTGTTAGGGAGGCCGTACGACCTCCTTGTCAATTTTTTTTGCCTCAGATGATCTTGACATGGATTTTGGAAATTTGATAGGTGATCTTAAGGTTTTTGGGTCTTTTGAGCATGATGACAATGTTCATTTTGGCTCAAAATGTACCAAAATTACAGCTACACTCAGATCTAGAAAAAAAAAACTGCTTCAAACCCTTGTAGATTTGACCTCTAGAGTCCAAATTAGGCCAAACAAAATATAAATCTGAATTTCCTGACAAATTTTAATCTAATAGAAAACACTAGTTTTCTCCAGGATGCACCAAATGATAGATCAAGGCATGGAATCTCTCAAGAAGAGGAGAGGGGATTGTAGGTTTAGAAATTTGACACCCTATTGAAGTTGGGAAAAATCAACTCCATAGTTCGTAAGGATCACTTGCAATCAAACACTTGTCATAGAAAGAGAATACAAAAGCTATGGAGGTTAAGAGCTATTGATCCAAAAAACATGAATCATTAATTAATGTGCATATTCTTATGATTATACAAAAGAATCCTTATAAAAGGATGATAAACCTAGAAATCCTAGGTGAGGATAAAACAAGATCATGACATGTGCCATCTTATGACATGAGATATAAAAAGAACATGACCTATAAGGAAGCTTAAGGAATTAGCGATAAAGGAACCTAATAATTAAATAAATAATTAATTAGGAAATACCTTTTACTCTAACAATATAAAATAGATAAACATGATTTTTTATATTAAAATTAGAAAATACAGACAATAGAGAACCCATGATTCAAATATTAGTCTTGGACAAGGACACCAGTGTGTTGTGTGGACGTATGTGCATGCTACACTATTTTATTGTATATATAATGAACACAAAATGCTCAAAAATAGTAAAGATCCTACTTCATGATTCAACTAACCTATAAAACCCAGAAACAAGAAAACACTAACAAATTCTATAAAATATAAATATATACAAATAAACTAGAAATAAGATGTAAATGATATAAATGAGAAATAAACAATAAATAAATATATTCGAACCTCCATGTGGTTTAATATCTTCAACATACCTACATGCAAAAGAAAAGGAAAAATGTTTTGGGTTGTTTGAGGATTTTCCTCAATCAAATCCCTGCTTTGGTGTTTTCACCTCCACAATAACTAAAATAGATAAAATATAAATAGATAGATAGATAAAAAGAAAAATTATTTGATAAGGGATGTAATTAGCCCTAATATTTTTAGAGACATAAGATATAAAGAACAATGCTACCTAATAGGATTGAGAAAGCAAAAGAGAATAAGAGAGCTAGAAAGATTGTTGTGAGAAAATTATAGAGAGTTGTAACAATTTGAAGAGAGATATGTGTAAGCTTAAGAGTGCAAGAGAGATAAGAGAGAAATATTTACCAAAAATAACAAATTATATTCAAAAAAGAGAAAAGGATGGTAGAAGATGAGATTGATGAGTCATTACAAATCATTTTGAGCCATTTCCACTAACATGGGAAGGTGAAAAGTGGAAAACACTAAGAAATGACCTTTAAATAACATTTTTTTGTAGGATGATAGCATTACACATGAAAATTCACACTAGGCACTAGTATCTAGACAATTTACACTAAAAAATGATAGGAGACAAGAAGAACATGAGGGAAACACAAAGATGACATAAAGAAGTGATCTTGAAAAAAAGGCTCAACCACCTTGAGAGGGTAAAACCCTGATGCAAGGGCTGAAATGAGCTTACACAAATACTAAGGGAATGGACACCAAAGTGGGCATAAAACATAGTGGAAATTTTCAAGGGTATGAAATTTATGATACTACACCAAGGTTCTAAGAATATTTTTTTATCTTTATATCCTCAAAAACAACACCATTTTATTGGGATAAGTTGACAAGATGCTAAACTTACCCTAACTCAATCCCATTGATTGCAATTATAAAATAAGTTGCAGAGGTTTTTTATGATACACAACATGCTCACACTTCGCCAACAATGGTTGATTTAATCATATCTTTGACAACAATGTCATTATGTTAGGTCACAAAAACATTGCTCCACTTCCTAGAACAAAATATCACTCAAAAGGTCAAGTTTGTCATTATCTGAGTGAAATTAGTTCATCCACAAAACTATGGAGGATTTAAGACCAACTTAATGAGAGTGAGTTATCTCACCTACACTTCAAGATCATATTAAATAATCAAGAGGGTGTTCCTAGGGGTATTCCTTAATAGGTATTTGAATAAAAAAAATGAACAAAAAAGCTATATCCAAACCCAATTGCACTCTTGACCCTTAATATTGTCAATAGGTCAAGGAATATTGTTTATATAAAACCACTATATAGTTGATATAAATATGCAAGAATGACCCACATGAAATGTATCTACTAAAATTTCACCTAAGAATAATTCCCTAGTTATCTTAATAGTCATGGGTACAAATGAAGGACTTACTACTAAACTACTAATTAATGTTTTTTTAATTTGAGATTGGCCACAATGGTTCTAGAACAATGCCTTATCTATTGTGCAACGATTCTTGAAACTCCTCCATTTCACAACAAGCTCTTTCAAAATGTAAACATCCTTCACACTTAAAAGGTCATTAAAACCATTTTAGGCTTCGTCAAGGTTGTGAGAACCTTCTCCAAAGATGATATAGGTTTAAAAAATTATTCCAAACACCAACAAACATATAAAAAAATTTCCATCCTTCGCCTTTCAAAAGGTTATGAAAACCTTGTCAAGCTCTAACAAAGTTGTGAGAACATTATTAGAAGCAAACAAAGGTTTCAAAACCTCCTCAAAACTTGGAAAAACATTAAACTTGGCCATTTTTGAAAAAATAATTTTTTTTCAACCTCTGATAAAGTTGTGAAAATGATGTTGAGAGCTTACAAATATTTTAGAAGCTTTCAAATTCATAAGAGCACAATGAATTAACATATTTTATAACCAAAATCGAATATGTTAGAAAACCTACATGGGGCCCCGACAAGGTTTTGACAACCTTTTTGGCCCTCAACAAAGGTTTTGTAACCTCAAAAAAATGTTGACAATCAAAGAAACTTATTCAATTTTGGATTTTTTACACTTAGATAATTTACTAAAGAAAAAATGTAAGGTAACACAAGGGAAAAGGGAATAGAAATAATGTCTCACATAAGTTATCTCATATTGGTTATAAACCTACACCAAAAGGCTAAAAAAGGAAGGGACTCAAGTAAAAACAACATGGAAATTTTGAGTACAAACGCCTAGAACAAGTGATATGTTGGAAATATGAGAAGTTTTTCATTGATATGCTTGTTGGAAACATGAGTAGGAGTTACACAATGTGAAAATATAGTGATGTCATTGATGTCAACATTATGGTTTGGTATGAAGGTTATAGTAATGTGCAAATATTTACACAATGTGCAAATATAGTGATGTCATTGATGTCAACATTATGGTTTGGTATGAAGATTATTGTGCACATCGATTTGTGATACATAGGTTAGCATGGTGATGATAATCCACTATATAGATGCAAGAAGTTTTGATCTGGTGAAGGCAGTTAAGTTGGATAATCAACTAAGTGTCAAAACATAGTTTTTAGTTTACAGAGCATCATTTTTTTAGTCCATGTTGGTCTACATTGAATTATTTTTCTCTGTGGTTATAATTCATTTTTGTTGGATGATAGAGGACTCTAAATCCATTTTTTCCCTCTAGTGCAAAATTTTTGAGCAACAAAATATTGGATTGTTAGTGATAGTGTTTTTCTAGTGCAAAATGTTTTTTTGATTGGTCTGCATTCTTCTATGGAACAATTTATGCTTATGTGGATTTTAGGAAGAGTTAACAGGTGGTAGAAGGGTGTGTGGTCCAAATGGTGTGAAGTTTGGAGGTCTACATTTTAGTTTGTGGTTGTTCAATTGGCTTATTTTGGTGTTAGGTCTCTAGTAGAGCTGACCTAATATAATTTAAGTTGTAAAGAGTTTGACCTATTTGATGTTTTACAAAGTTTGAATAATGGAATGAAGTGTGTATGTTTGAATGGTGAGCCGAAAAGTTATTATTTTGTATGATACATCTAATTAGGTATACCTAAATAATGTTGTAAGTATTTATGGATGTGATGGGTATATATGTAAGTTTATTTTCGGTGTTGTGGTGAAGTAGAGTAGTGGTATGAGTGAATTTTGTGATATGTATGTGAATATTTGATAATTAGAGTTTGAATAAAATGAAAATGTAGAACAAAGCAAAGTGTTAGAACATATTATTATGAAGTGTGTTGATTCTATATATTGAGATTTAGTGGAATTTTACTTTAGTATGTTGTAGATGCATTTTTAGTATTTCAAATTTTGGCAATGTGTCATCTTCTCTTCTTCTATCTCTCTTTCATTCTATGGGTAGTGAGTCCAATGGACAATGATTCCACCTAGTAGTGAGCCTTTCTATAATATGTTATAACTGGTTATAATATATTATGAGCTAATCCTCATTGTGGTTTTTCCCATTTTGGGTTTTCCATGTAAAAATTAGAGTTCATGTATTATGTGCTTTGATAGTTGCTTTCATGCTTTCCTTTCTTACTGTAAATTGAATGTGCTATGTGGAATGAATCTTCAAATGCTTAAATGGTTTTAGGGAATACTGATTCACCCCCCCTCTCAGTATTCTAGGTGTTCAATAATTGGTATTAGAGCTTGGTTCCATGGAAGAAGCTTAATTGCTTGGGGAAGATCTTGGAGGTTGAACACATGGCTCTTAGGATATATCCTGCTCCTTCAAAATAAATTTGTATAGTTGGATTCACAAAAGAAGATTGTATGGTTGATATGAATGGAGAAACTTGAATAGCTCTTGAAGATCTGGAAAAGACTAAATGTGAGAATAGAGTCCTGAAGGAAAATATCAAGGAAGATAATGATTGTATTAGAAAGTTAAGGGAGAAAATCAAGAAGTTCAGAGAAAGGCACAAGAAAGTTAATGAGAAGCTAAAGAAAAAAAATGAAACAATTACAAGTCTGAAAGTGTAAGTTGAATAATGCTTAAATGTTAAGGTGAGAAGAAATTTTGAAGAATGTTCAAAGATGGAACAAGAGGTTGTGAATCTGAGATCAGATCTAGAAAAAGCAATGACTCAAGAAGACAAATTCAAGAAGAGTACTTTAAAGCTTGATGAGATGATTGTGAATCAAAAAGTTTCTAAGGACAAAGAAGGATTAGGGTTTGAGAAAGGTGAAAGCTCAAAGATAAATCATACTCCAAATTAGGCTAAAAAGAAGAATGACAAGAAGGAAAATCGCAAGAAGGTATGGAATCAACGTAAAGGAGTCAAGAGGCCACCAATCAGACAATCAAATGCACAAAGGTAACCCATCTTTTAATGGTTCCTATTATTCTTATAATAAATATGGACATAAGGCTATAAAATGTAGAAGCAGAATGAATCAAGACATTCCATCTTTTCCTAGTCAATGCTTTACACGCAATAGATTTGGTCATAAGGCTAGTGAATGCATAAATCAGATTATGAGTGGTTATCATAATGGTATGATGGTTCAATATTTCAAAGGTTATTGTTTTACATGTAATGGATTTGAGCATAAGGATAATCAATATAGATTTAGGATGAATGGAAGTAAGCTTGTTCAAAATAATTTCATATGTTATAATTGCAATAGACCAGGACATGTTTCCAAGTTTTGTAGAAGAAAGAATGTGAAGAAGGATAATTCGATAAAGAAGAATGATCCAGTGAAAAAGGTTGATCTGGTAGAGATAAAGAAAGAGATGAAGAAGCTTTGGCTCAGAGTGAGCATTAAAAAAAAATATTTTATCCCATGCTAGAGAAATGGTATTGATATTTCAAAATGTTGGAATAAGGTGTAGGTTGCCATGGTTGACCTATTGGAGAAGACATCAGTGGAAAATATAAAGATGCAAAAGTTTACATAGCATTTGAAGGTGACTGTACACTATAGTTATGGTTTGAAAACTTTATCAATTTGAGAAATCAATGCTAATTAGGTCAGTTCAAAATAGGTTTATAAGTAATTTCATGTTTAATCTAAGTCATTTATAAATGAGTAATTAAGAAGTGAAGAGTAGAGAAAGAGCAAGGAAAAGTGGTTTAGATTTCTTGTGCACAAAACCCTAACAAAAAATCATTCAAAAGTTATTTACAGTTCTATCTTGCTCTAAGTTTTTAGAAGCTTGTTAAAGTGTTGGAAAATGGCTACTCCACATGTTGTTGAGGTTATAGACTGACCCTGTCCAAAATTCCCGTGACACCTTGAAAAATCAATAGAGATAAATCTAGATGGTGCGTTCTCAAGGATTCCATATAGTGTGCTTCATACTGAAGATGTAATGATTTACATATATGCAAATTTTGAAGAATATGATCACTCTAAATTGGGTGATGTGTGGGTTAAGGAACTCACAGAAGATGAATTTGAGCTAAAACCAAAATTTGAGAGCTTGGTAGAGAAGAAGCTTAATGTATGGAACCTTTTCCCTAATTTTCATCACAATGATGTGTGGGTAAGGTATGTTCTGAGCATAATTGATGATAGATTCATCTAGTTGGTTATACCTTCCATGATCACTAAGGAGGAAATTAGGACTATTACTACTTTATGTTCAATCAGACTAGTTTCAATGCTTAAATTAGTTAAGAACAAAGTGGTTATGAAGTTGAATGGAGGAAAGTTTGACAAAATGTCACTAAAAATAAAGGATATTGATAATCTAATAGTTAAATATTCCTTTATGATGATCAGATACAAATTTTTTTTCATTAATAGGGAGAACTCAGTGTCTGTAACCACCATTAATACAATATATGATAAGGTTGTGAATGGTGTAGATTTTGACTTACACAAATTTTTGAGAGCAACAATGATTGAAAACCCACAAAAGACTAAGGAATTTAAGTTCCCTTTCAAATTTGGTACTTTGATCATTTTCCTATTGTTTTACTTTCTTGAAGAGATTCCTGGAACTAAGAATATAATATGGATGAAGGAAAGACTTGTGGCTTTGAAAATTAGAGATCACCTAAGGAGTTTGGGTGATGTAGATGCATAGGAGGAAGAATTATAGTGATTCTTTAAAACCTTTTAGAAGAACATGCAAGCCAAAGAAAGGATTCCTTAGAGCATGGTGGAGAAATATAAAAATGACATTACTTTCCTTGTCCTAAAAGACTAATGTATCATACAAGATGTTGAGCCTAGGACTATTTGGATCCCAAAGATGGGATATGAAATTAGAGAAGAGGAAATCATATCTTTGGCATACTTTATACTGAGAAAACCTGAGGAAAACTTTGAGGAGAGATATGGAAGATATGAAGAGAAATCAATACAAGTGCACATGGATCAAAACATAAACAGATTAAGAGAACTATTGAGAGAGTAACTGCACAAGTTGCAAAGGTTATGGGACTCAACAATGAGCAAGTGGAGAAATCTAACAACTTATCTGTCTCTTTGGAAGGTACATCTAGTGTGTTGGAACCAAAATTTTCATTTAAAAATTGAAGGTTTTTATCATGTGAAATAAAAATTTTCCCTTAATATTTTCATTAAAATCATGTTTTTACCATCCATAAACTCAATACAGCCTTTTATAGCCATACCACTGCCATATTGGTTGTTGTATATAGCTCTTACATCATACCTCCTTATCGCGGCCTTTTGCAAAGTGACCTGCGATAGCATGATAAAAGGGCTAACACTATATTTGTTTATCGCTATACCGAGGAAGGTTAAAACCTAGGCCATGGTAGAGCAGCGTAATAATTAGTATTAACAAGGGAGATTGTTGTACCATAGAGGATTGGAATGCAGCCTATGGTAGAGTAGTGTAGTAAGGAATAGTGATAATAATGGGAACCGCTATACCGTGAAGGGTTAGAACAGAGCCCGCGGTAGAGCAGTATACAAAGCAAAGCACTAAGGATACACTGCAGTACTGTAAGGAAGACCAAAGGGATGTGCGGTAGAGCAGTATGATAAGACAGGGTAATACTATGTACTGTGGTACCATAGGAGGATAAAAGGTGATGCGAGGTAATGCGGTAATCAGCCGTTGGAACATTTAATGTAGGCTAGTCACATCAATCAACTTCAAAATATGAAATTGAGCTCAATATGAAGGATTTGAATAATGAAGAATTTATGATTTGGGAATTAATGCAGTATGATGTGAAAATAAACAAGGCAGATTGAGAATTTTTTCGTTCATGGTAGCAAAAGCTAAGTATAGGTAAGCTCAAGGTGAGATAGTGAAAGGAGTCCTTCAGGGAAAGTTGTATTCTGGGTAAGCTTACTCACTACTCATTGAATTTTAAACAATGGCGCCAAAGAAAAAAAAAGTAGGAGCTAAGAAAGAAGAAAAACCTAGTAAAACTTCTTTGCAGTTGCCATTACTTGCCTTGTTACTTGGTTCAGTTGATAAGGGTCCAAAAAAGGTCTTCAGAGATCTAGCTCAGGGGTGTAGGGATCCTATTATTCCTCAGTCTGGGTGGAATTTATACTGGTATTTCTATAGGAATGGAAATGAGATGGTCCTGGTATCAAACCCGTGGACTCTTGACTTATCCAAATTGATAGTTCTGAATGTTTTCATTGATATTGAACTAATTAAAGCCTCTGCCAATAGATACCATGCCCCAACAAATATTTTCAGGCTCCCAGATGGTAGGTGTTTAGTAGATGTTTCAAGGGAAGCCATTATTGAGTGTTTTAACCTGAACAAACAAGCTATTATAGAAGTAGATTTGGGGAAATTGGAGAAAGAATACAAAAGGTTAAGGAGAACCTATAGGAGTGATGGGCTTCCCTTGCACATGAAGAGGGGTGATAACAACAAAATACTTCATATCCCTTCCTCGAAAGTAGAACATTTTCCAGTATCTGATTTTCAGTTTTATTTCAAGAATACATATAATGCATTATGTCAAATTCTTGGGATAGATGCAAAAGACAACATGTCAATAGGGCTGATGAGGATGGCTATGATCATTCAACATCCAAAATTAAATGTTGAATTTGATTTTGCATATGTAGTTGAAGAACAAATTCATGAAGGCTTGTTGCAAGTCAAAGAGGCTAAGGCTCCTATGTCTTTCATGAAATATTATTTATTATGTCATTTGATTTTGTATCAAAATGAAACAAAATGGACCTAGAGGATGAAACTATGCACACAAGAAAATTGATTTAGACTCCCTGTATAAAATTGGTGCTATATTTGTGATAGTAGGTGCAATGAAAGTGATTTTGTTGTGTTTATAGATGATTTTGTAGTCAAAATAATTGTTTCCCTTGGTTTTTCAACATCAAGATTGCCACAGTCTTTAATGGATGTCATGAGACCAATGCAATACAAACCAGACCAGGGTTTCACACACAATTATGTTGATTGGTTCTTAATGCCACAACATACTATCATCAGGGTGTACGGTTGTGAGCAGGCACCACACATTTTTCCAAAATTTGTGCCTATGAGAATTTTCTTTTTGGAATTTATGTGGAAGATGCTCTGGATGGAGCATGACCTAATGAGGAATCAGAGAAAAGGCACATTGTTGCCTGATTTAACAATGTTTAAGGAGTTGTCTATTGGATCAGACATGCTAGAGGAACTTCAGAAAAGGTGGCAACCCACTTATCATATTCTAACTACTCTGTGTAAAGCAACACAAAGGGATCTAGATGCCCCTTCAAGACTCAAGCCTACTCAAGAAATGGTAAAGGGGGATGATTGAGGAGCATAAGTATGTAATTGACATGAAGAATAAATTTGAGAGTAGAAGGAATGCATTTGACTCAATAAAACACAACTTTATCCCTTTAATCATTAAAGGTGATGGTCAACTAAAAGATGTGGATGAATGGAAGAATGAGTTTGATCAAATGGCTCCTCAATGCTTGACAAACATATAGAGTGATGCTGATATTAGTCTTGATAGGTTTCATACTTTGCTTGATGGGATTATAATGTTGGACAATGTATACACAAAATTTGTTGTGGATGTTAGAAACTTGCTCGATAATAGATGGATAGGCCACCTTATGAATTTCATTGCTGCACAAGGATTCAAGTGGTCGAATGATTTGAAAATAAGTAAATGGCAGGAAAAGTGTTTTGGTTTAGATGAAGATTAATCATCATCAGGAAAAGTTCATAAAGTAAAAGTCTTGCACAGGTCTTCAATGACCTCGAGCTTTTGCTCGAAGATTAATGGATTTGTGCATGTTAGTTGTTAGTTGTTTTAGTTACATTTTATCTTCTAATTATGTTTTGTTACCAAAAGTCATGTCCTTTGGTCTGAAGCTTGTTGCCTCTCGTATAAATAAGAGAGACTGAGACCATAATAAATGATTAGAAGATTAGATTAGAAAGGAGAAATTAGGCGAATAGGAATAGCAACAATGTTTTTATCATAAGAGACTCATATGCATGTGTAAATTTTGAAGAAGTTAATGAAAAAATCTGATTTGGTGGTGTTATAATGGTATAAATTATTTGTTGAGTTAATTGAAGATATTATCAGGTTGTCTCTAAGGTCGATATTTCTCTGTTATTTAAATTGATATATCAAGTATATACTCAATTTATCAATGCACATTTGTTGTATTTTGTGGTATGATTAATTGGTTC
Source organism: Sequoia sempervirens (assembly GCA_007258455.2). NCBI lineage: Eukaryota > Viridiplantae > Streptophyta > Pinopsida > Cupressales > Cupressaceae > Sequoia > Sequoia sempervirens. The sequence continues at coordinate 64,339 of VDFB02163400.1, forward strand.
TTTCAAGCAAAGATTAGATCCTTTTATTCATTCAAAGTAACTTGGAAGTGTCATTTGGATCATTAAGAAGAAACTGGTAATTACATTCTTGCATGTTTATACAAGTTATAAACTAATGTTGATATGCCAAACAGTTTGAGTTTTTTCCAGGAGTAAGCCACTCATCTTAGGTTTTCATTTGACTCCATATACCCAACAAGCAATTGGTCTCATATAATTCATCGTTTAGTTTTATCCACCTTATTTTAATTTCACATCTATTAACTGAACATATTAAATTTTACCTTGATATTGCTTATACAATTTACACCAAATAAGTTTGCATCTCTCCACTTCCAACTGCGATTGTGGATAGATTGCTTAAGTAGGATATACATATTCTAAGTCTCCCTCATTCACACAGGTACACTTGCCTAGTTCTGGTAGAGCCTGAAGAGAAGAAGGTTCAAATCCATCATTTGGCCTTGTACGTTAGCCAAAAACATTGTGAGAGCTTGACAATCTCTCGTGGTTCAAACCTACATTTTTGAGACGTAACATAGTGTTAGAAGAATTGGTAGAAAAACTACCCCCTCTTTGATTTCCCCCAAGTCCTCTGAGACTAAGCCTATCATAGGTGAGAAGAGAAAATAATATACAAGTGCCACTATCAAAGAAAAAAGTGCTCTAAAAAAGTAGCAAAAGGTGTTAGTGAAGGAGAAGGTCACTTTGGTAAAACAACAAACAAGCCCTGTGAAGAGGTGAATGAAAGAAAAAGCTAAGAGAGGAAATTTTATCATTGGTAATGTTGATGAGGAAGAGGAAGAAGAAGAAGAAGAAACAAAACCTCTAATCCAAAAAAATTCAACACATTTGAAGAAGAGTCCAATGGAAGGAAATAAAAAATTGACATAGTGGACACAAACATTGAAGCTAAAGTAGAAAAGGAAAAGCAAGGATACAAAATATAGGTGAGGGAGAAGAAAGAAGAGTCCATAAAGGGAAATAAATTCCCAAAAGCAAAGAAGAAGAAGAAGATAGACAAGTCTTCCCCTCCAATAAGGAAACATAGCCCCATGAGTATTGTAGAACATGAGATGTTAGAGCAGGCTATTGCAATTGTATACTACTGCTGATGATATTGATAAGGCTACAATAGAAGAAGCAATTGTCAAATATATTGTTACTATTGAGGTAAATATGAAAAATATTGAAGGCCAATTTCCTGAGGAGTTGACAAGTGCATTATATGCAAGGAGAGAAGAGGCAATACATGAAGAAGCTAAGTTGAGATCATATGACTTGGAGAATATCAATGCTCCTCTCTCAGATAAAAAAGGCTACATTATCTTAGTTGTACAATAAGGAGTTTAGAACCAAACAAATGGTAACTACCCTTATGAGTAGAGATAAGAATGACCTTGAGAGGCTCCAAAATGAAACTATGGACAAGGTTGCCATCTTGGCTAAAGAGCTAGGCATGATCCCAGAAACTGAAGAACACATGCATGATGATATGCCTATTATGGATGTTAATGTACCAGAAGTTGCACAACATGATGTTGCTCAACTTGAGCATAGTGCAGAAGATGAAAATATTCAAAACGATACCCTTTCAGATGTGGAAGAGAACATTGCAAAAGGTGTTATTGGTGGGACTCCTCTGGTAGGAGAAAATATTACTGTAGAAGAGAATGTGAAAGAGACACAAAAGGAGGATGCACCTACAAGCCATAACTCCCTTCCTTTGAAACCATAGAAGAATACATAATATAGAGGTACAAGACAACCTAGAGACTAGTGAGGCACAAAACACAAAAAATTGCCTCCTCTAGATAACAATAAAAAATAAGGATGTATAAGAGAATGTGAAGATGGTTGGTGAATCTTCTATTTCCTCCAGAGATTCATTGAAGAACCTGTTAAATATGCAACTTCAATTTCAACCTATTGTATTTTCCCAACTGTTGCAACTTCTAATGCAACAAGGGCATGTTGATATGAATAAAATATTTGCACAAGCTATAGTTAGGTGAATCATTCTGTGCCTCTGCAAGGAAATAAATCTTGCAAACACATTAAAAGAGTGTGGAGCTAATAGATGAAGCAATGAAAGTGGTATAGGAGAGTATACTTGGTGCAAGCATTGAAAATTAATTATCTAGTATGGAAAATTTAAAGCTTTTACTTGATTCTTTTAAATAATACTCTAGTGGATTGGAAGAGAAACTAGAGAAGGAGATCAATAAGAAAGTGGATGATAAAAGGTGGATGGATATAATAGAGAAGTGTGCTATTGCACATAATTTTTTATGGGAAAACCTTAATGATGTGCAAAATTGTGTTGTGGAAGCTAAGGTTTTATTCTAATTTTGCATGAAGTGGCCTAGCTCCACAAAGAATATTAAGGATGAGATGGACTCCATTGAGTGCTAGATTGGCAATGAATCCAGTGCCTATGATCTGGAAAACAATGCAAATGGGATTACAAGAATAGCAATTGAGAGTTTGCATGAGTGGTTCTTCCAACTACAAGAACATAAGGAGAAGATAGTAGTGTAATTTGGACAGCTTAGAGATCTAGTAAATGTAAAGTATACATCGATATCCAATGCTCTAACAAATGTGGAGAAGGCTACAAAGATGAATTTGGTACCTAACAATCCAAATGATGCAAAGGAACTTCTCATGGAGTTTGAGACCTAGAGCTGCATGCTTGGAATAGCCAAGAAAGAATGGGAAAATGGAAAGAACGATGGGAGGCATACCTTACAAACTTGTAGGTGTCAAATAGTAGTAATGTTCCCTCCACCAATTAATTTTTATTTATTTGTATTTATTTTATACAATTCAAATTTCTTTGTACATATGTGGAAGTTAGAAGATAGTTTTCTAGTGTAATTTAGATATGGTTTGATGAATTAGCACAATTTGGGGTAGTTGGTTATATTTTTTGAAGTTTGGTACTCTCATGTACATATATGCATATATCAGTCAGGGGGAGTATTGAAGTTAGTTCAATAAAAATAAAGGTTGATTGTGAATGCAAAATCATTTATGTCTAAAAGGGGGAGAAGATAAAAGACAAGCAAGCATATAGTCAAAGGGGGAGCAAAGAACATAACATTTGTGTGCACCATTTTCCCTTGATGTCAAAGGGGGAGAAAATTTGAGAAGATTCATGTTGCCATCAATGAAAAAGGGGGAGGTTTTTGGAAGTCTGAGAAGTTTTTCATTGATATGCTTGTTGGAAACATGAGCATGAGTTACATAGTGTGCAAATACAGTGTTTTCATTGATGTCAACATTGTGGTTTGGTATGAAGATTTTTGTGTGGAATAATTTGTGATACATAGGCGAGCATGGAGATGATAATCCAATGTATAGATACAATAATTTTTGATCTAGTGAAGGTAGTTGAGTTGGATAATCCACTAAGTGTCAAAATATAGTTTTTACTGTACAAAGCATCAGTTTTTTGTTTCGTGCTTGTACACATTGAAGTATTTTTCTCTACAGTTCTAAGGATTTTTAGTTGGCTGAAAGAGGACTTTGAATCCAAAATTTCATATTATTTTTCCCTCTGGTGTAGAAGTTATGAGTAATATAATATCATACTACCAATGATAGTGTTTTGCCAACAAAAAATGTATGTTTGATTGGTCTGCATTCCTCTATAGAATAATTTCTAGTTATGTGGATTTGAAGAAGAGTTAGTAGGTGTCAAAAGGGTGTGTAGTCCAAGTGGTGTGAATTTTGGAGATTTTTATGTCAATTTGTGGTTGTTTAGTTGGCTTGTTTTGGTGTTAGGTCTCTAGTGGAGTCAACCTAATATAATTTTAGTTGTGAAGAGTTTATGTAAGTGGTGATCTGTTATGAGGGAGCTATTATAGGTCCACCCCGACCTATTTGATTCTTTATAAATTTTTAACTATGGTGAAGAGTGTGTATGTTTGAATGTTGAGTCGACAAGTTATTATTTTGCATGATACATCTAATTAGGTCAACCTAATTGATGTTGTAAGTGTTTTTGGATGTGATGGGTATATATGTAAGTTCATTTTCAATGTTGTGGTGAAGTAGAGTAGTAGTATGAGAAAATTTTGTGGTATGTATTTGATAATTAGAGTGTGAATAAGATACGAATGCAGAATAAAGAAGAGTGTTAGAACAAATCATTATGAAGTATGTTGATTCTATGTATTGAGCTTCAGTTGAGCTATACTACAACATGTTGTAGATGCATTTGTAGTAGTGAAAATTTTGGCAGTTTTCCATCCTATCTTCTTCTATCTCTCTTTCATTCTATGGGTAGTGAGTCCATTGGAAAATGAGTCCACCTGGAAATTAACCTTTCTATAATATGTTGTAACCAGTTATAATATATTGTGAGCTAATCCTCACCATGGTTTTTCCCATTTTGGGTTTTCCACATAAAAATTTAAAGTTCATGTGTTATGTGCTTTGATGGTTGCTTTCATGCTTTCCTTTCTTACTACAAATTAAATATGCTATGTGGAATGAATTTTTAAATGCTTAAGTTGTTTTAGGGAATACTGATTCACCCCCCTCTTAGTGTTCAAGGTGTTCAATATGATGTTTCCATTATCTACTTTAAATTGGTAGGTTCATGGTGCTATGTGTTTTAGAATTGCCACACTCAGTCTAGAACTAGTTATGTTCATTCCAAATTTGATCATAACAGTCCCAAAATGCTTAGAAATAGTTCATTTTTTTAGATACTGAGTATATGGTTGCATTTTATTCCTATGTACATAATACATAAGAATATATAGAGAAAATAAAATTTGTAAAATTATTTGAACATGCATCTATGAAGAAGAAATAAGCATGAAAACATATCTTATATTATATTTTTAATAGTTTATTAGTTAATTAGTTATGAGACATTGTCATTGTCTCACCATTTACCCCCTCTTTTAAATATGATCCATGTCCTCATGGCATTAATTACATCTTCTCATCTTTAACCATGTTCTTCTCCTCATGCAACCTATCACAATTAATTTCCTTTACGTTGTAGTAATAATAGGCTATTGACATTTCATTACCTTGAGTAGAACTAATTTGATCCTACCATTTCTAAAATTCATGTACTAGAATTGGTTCATGTGTGGTCTAAATAAGGGCTAGCATGAAAAGAAGATGAGGGAAAAACCTTGACCCTATCTAGGAAAGTCTATGCATTTGGATATACATAATGAGTGAATGAGCTTGTTTGTGACTCTAGTTCGGGTTGGTGGGGGATATAGTTTCCCTTCTCATGAGATATTTTGGGATTTTATTCCATCTATCTACATTATGCAGTGCTAAGGGGTTCACATCAATCACATGAATGCATATTCCTCAACTATATATGGACTCAATCCATTCTTCTTCTTCAAGTTTACAAGAAATCTTCTCTAGTAAATGGTTTCTACAAAGGCACTATCTTGAGTTTTCAACTTCACTGACCCAAAAAAGGACACAAATGTCCTTCTTGCACTTCATGAACTCTACCTCAACCAAAAAAAATATTGACCAAAGTCTGCCCCTTCATCTTATTAATCATTTATTCACTAACTGTCAAACTCCTAGTAGCCATCCTACAAGAAACTGTCAACCATAAATTTTATTGTAAACCTCAACTCAGAACTATGAAGAGCTTTTTGGACACCTTTTAAGGGATTCTAAAACATATCAAAAATTGGGATAACTTTGTTTTGTAAAAACACCACTAAATAATGACTGCCCTACAATGGCTAGGATAAATTAGGCCACATCAATGACCAACTCCAATACATCCTTCACATAGACCCTCAAACTCCATTCGAGTACTCACAACTGGTGACAAAATATCAAAAAAAACAAATTTCATTAGTAGGAACCCTCTTTAAAGTATCAAAACTCTAAACCCTTACTATGCCAACTCCATGCTTGTATCATAAGGGTTTGTTGAAATTCCATAACCCTAAGCCCATTCCTCATCTCCAACACCACAAACATGTTTAAACATGACTACCTATGCTTTATATACTATTTCCCATCCTTTATCAACACTTCTAGAATAAACTCCAACCATTAACCATGACTGCAACAATTTTGTATTGACAGAGCAGTATGCAAAATGCACTCAAACACTTATAGTTCATCAAATCCTCCTTAGGTAGGGGTCACAACACATTTTAATAATTTTTACTAACAATATTAACCAAGAAGGATATCCATTTTCAAAAACAAAAGCACTAAAAGCTTCACTGTCCCCTATTTACCAGTTTGCCATAGAAGAAACACAGTCATGACCATTTAATGGATATACACTCCAATCTTGATTAATTTGACCAAAAACAACTGAAAAGGGCCCCCAATTACACCTTGACACTTTTCCCAAACACTTCCCCTTATGAAGGATGTTAAATTCAACAATGTAAAACAAAAAAACCCTTTGTATATTCTACTATACTAGCCTGAACATGCATAAATAAAGTCCTAGGGCATAATGATTTCAATAGAAACCATAACTCCACAACCTACAAACTTAGGAAATATAAATATACAAATTGAATAACCATTTCACAAATTTTCAACAATTTCCACTGGCTAAAATCATATATAGAAACATAATTAAATTTATCCACTGTTTACCCTAATGTAGGGTTTCATGCATCTTTTAGAAAAACCACAATATCTCTTACATTTCTCAATAAAAATGAATGAAAATTGTTACAAAATAAAGAAAACTCCAACCATTAACACATCCATTTAGTCTCAGGCCATGATTAGGGCCATGTCTTCCATACAAAGCATCAAAACAGGGATGAAGGCATGGAAAATAAAGGAAATAATAGTTTCTTCATTTCAAACTTCAAATACATCTTTCACCACCCACTTACAACGATGAATTGAGGCTATTTATTCCTTTTCCAACTTTTTTCAACTACCTACAATTGACTCAACAACTTCTACATGACTCTTGACCCTTCATATTCTTATTGTTGCAAGTTTTTGCAATTTTCCAACTTTGCAACATTTGACACTTTTACCAGTCTATGCAACTTTTAAAAAATGAACCCAATAGACTTAATTTACATCATAAGTGGTCTACTATGACCTTATTCTAATGAAAAAACACCTAAAACCTCTTGTGGACCTCAATTGACAACATTTTGACTTTTTGCAAATTGGATACAATGACTACACAACCTATCCAAACACCCATCAAATGACTTAAACACATTGTAATGGTCTTGAAAGACCTTATTAAATGACCCCTAAGCACCCCTTAATCACTCATTTACAAATAGGCCTCATGGAGGCTTGAATGCAACATAGTGCTCCTACATCACTACACTTGATCTATGAGTAGCATCTAAGAGATAATTATCACTGTGTTGAAAATATTTTATGCTTTGGAGTAGATTTGTAGCATACTAGAAAACAACCCGAATTATATAGATCATGGAGGATAATAATCATGCATAGTTTCTTCTCTTTGGATATCCATGCCTCATGAGGAATCCTACTATATTTTCTACTTGATGAGTATCAATTGAGTTTTCTATCTATATGATCTGTTGTCTCACAATGAAAGAAGACTCTTTAGCTATACTTCCCCAATATATAAATTGAGCACAAAAGTATTACAATATTCTAATAGGAAACCATGATGATATATTCACATATAATTTCATGTTTCTTAGGGATACTTTTAAAATATGGTTTTAAGAAGTCTTGGTCAAATATTAGGTAAAAGCCTCATAATTTTTTTGATTTTAAAAATGACTCTTGTAAAGAAAGAGCATAAATTATTGATGAGGTATGGAAAGAGACAAGAGCTCCAATTTCTATTTTTTTCTTGTATAATTTATTCTTCTTCTCATTCTTCTATTGTGTGATCTCAATTTTAAGTTGGTTGTTCTATTCTTCAACACTATTTAAATCATGATAGACTTTAATCAACTAGGACATGTCTTTAATAAGAGTCATTTATCAGCATCGAAAATGCACTTGAGTATTTGCATTAGAATTAGAATGGGGAACATGTGCCTACTACTTGAGAAACAATATCTTAGCATCCTTTTGTGTTGACTTTGCCCTTTCTTGTTCTAGATCTTTTTTAAGGAAAATAACAGTTTGGTTCTAATCTTCCTTTTCTTGGCTACTTGTTGAGTAATTTCTCCTAGGGATATTTCTCATTCATCTAGGTGTATTTAAATATATTTGATCTATTGTTGAAATAAATTATCTAATTTAGAAAGGACAATGGCATGCAAAAACTACTTTTTCTTCTGAAAGTAAGTATCTAATTCATTGCCATCCAATGGTTGTTACACATCCTTGTCAACAAATGGAACGATTTATTATATAGGAATATCCTCTATTTATTCTCTATTCAAAATCTCCTCGATATGTTCCTTTCCCTTGCATTTGGGGTCTGCTTCTAAATTATAGCACTTCTTGTGACAAGTGGTCTCAATAAATTTTATATAAGCTTCTTAGAATCTTAGTAATGTCAATGTTTTCTTCTTCATCGTTAGATGGAATAATTAAATTTCTATGCTGAGACCTATAAACATCTCTTAAAGGAGTTATAAATTATTTTTGTAGAGGAGATGGTGTTGAACACCCAAAATATTAAGAGGGGGGGTGAATCAATATTCTTTTAAACCATTCAAACATTAAATATCTAATCACTAATGCATATTCAACTATAGTAAGGAAAGAAAGCATAAAACATTCACAACATCACATAACACATGAACACCAATATTTTTACGTGGAAAACCCAAAACGGGAAAAACCAAGGTGAGGGTTATCTCACAATATATTATAACCGGTTATAGTATATTTACAAAAAATCTCACTGTAGGTGATCTTGTTGTCTACAAAGAAAAGATAGAAGAGATATGGTGGATCATAGCCTAATTTGAACTATTATAATTGCATCTTATGTATGCATGAATTGCAATTCCATTGAAGCACAATAACAATATTTATCTGATTATAATTCAACACTCTGCTTTGTTCTTCATTTGCACAATTCTGATCTTCAACTTAAAATTCACAACTTAACTTCACACTACTTTGATCAAATTCACATAATATCATCACACATACTACATACCATACATAAAAAATATCAAAAACAATACAACATATATATCAACATCAACATAACATTAATTAGGTCGGCCTAATTAGATATAATACAAAAAATATAACTTGTTGGATCCAAAAAATTATCATCCACACAACACCACATAATTCAAAAACTCAAAAAATCTTGAAATAGGTCAAAATGGACCTACAATTGATCCCACATAAGATATCAATTCTTATTCAACCTTCACATACCTTCAAACATATTAGGTCAGCTTCGTATAAGACCTAAAAATAAAAACCTTGATCCACATATCCATATCTTGACACGTGGTCCCCAAAAATCAATGTTATTTGGAATCCATGCTCTAGTGACATCTAGAAACTTATCTTCAAAATTGCAAGGCCAAAAGCTCATTTGTAGAGAAGTGTAGATTCTCCCACACAAACACACTATACAAAAAGCAAGTATAATATGCCAAGCCAAACTCTGTTGCTCATATCTCTCAATCCACTTGTCCAAACATGATGAAAAATTGGAATTAGGTATATCTAACATCCACCAAAATAATGCTAGAATCACAAAGTGAAATCTTCATTTACAGAGTGGTGTAGACCCAAAAATTGATGCACTGTTACACTAAACTAGAAAATTTGACACAATCAAACTTCCACTCAACTGATCTTTCCAGACCAAAACATCTTGCACAAATGTCTTCCTTAGCAATTTAAACACCTATTAGAACTCGATCAAAATGAACCAAAACAATGTTGACATCAATGAAGACATTGTATCATGTTGTTATGTACCTTACAACATTATATCATGTTGTTATGTACCTTATAATATTGTACCATGTTGTTATGTACCTTCCATGCTCACGTTTCCAAACAACATCATCAATGATAAACTTCAACAATCTCCCCAAACTTCTAAAAAAGGGTTCATCTTCATCTTCCATATCAATAGATATAGGATTTGTATTTGGTTTATTAGCTAAATGGGCCCTACTTTTGATCCTTGTTGCAATAATGGGGATTGGCTAAGATTTCTCATGTTCCTATTCCTTTCTTTTTGGTCTTTCATGTCCAAACAATTTACAACTTTTGGGTGACCTATGTAATTTGGGTGGCCTCAATTTTAGCAACCCTAGGTGACTCTAGAGATGTGAGCATAACTATTTTAGCTCACTTGGAAGTTCAAATAGAGGAAATTTGTGAAGTATCAAGATTTGAAATGGTTGCATGATGAATCTTTTTCTTAGAGGATTGCCTTGTAAAAAACCCTCTCATTTGAGTTGACCATACAGTTATGTTAGAAAATGGTGTTTAATGATCAAATATATTAAGCCATGGTGAAATGAGTGGCCACCTAATAATTTATGATTTCTATCCATATTTTGAATGTAATTATACATGAAAAGGGGAGGTTGAGAAAAAAATCAATTGAGTAGTCCCATGGTAGAGGTGGTTTATGATTTTCATGAAAAATATTAGAACAATACCATACTTCCCATCATAAGTAATGAATTTAATCACAAATAAAATGAAATTGGCTTAAGACCATGGAAGATTGAGTATATCCATGTATTTGAATACACCCTTGCTAGTGATGTACTTGGGTAGGGGTTTAGGTTTGGAATGAAAGGTCCTAAATAAGTCCCTATAGGAATTTTTAGAATTAAAAATGTCAATTCCTATCATAGTGATGTTGTCTATATGGATTATGATGGTCGAGTTGACCTCTATACAAATTCCCTTAATATTTGAGAACTTCAACTGTAGGTTGTAGAAAAACTCTTTGAATACAACTTCACCATAACCCTCAAATATATTCAAGAACCTTAACCTACCTACATTAGAAAATATCATTGCTATAGGTTCTTTGAAATTAGAGTGTTCTAGCTCTAGATTCCATTTTGTCATATGGGTTCATTGAGTAGCACTCTACATATGAAAAAAATAAAAAAGTAGCCTTTTTTATAAAAATGGAGTAGTCAAGGGTAGGGGAAAAGAAAAAAGGGAAGTTCACTTTGAAAGTAGAGGATTTGGCATGTGTGTCCAGTGATAGGTCCTCACACATGCTTGTGGGGGAGGATCAGACCTCCTCCACACAAATCTCCATATTGTGGTATGGGCCACATTGGGATTTGACACCCCTCACATTTTGTATTACAAGTGGAGATTTCACCAGTGTGAGGGTGGGAGGTTCTCTTCCCTCACTCATGCAAGTTTGCTAGTGGGGGTTCTAAAAAATCATGGTAGATGATACAGAGCCCCCGATGACTATTTTAAAGAGTTGAACATAAAAAATGTCAACGATACGAGGGCTAGAAATTTCAAGGAGATTGTAGCTAGTGAGAGGGTTCAATTGCTATCGGGAGCCAAGTTTGTGGTGTAAACAAATGAAGAAGAAGAAGACGAGGGAGGCCAAGAGCAAGGAAAGTGTCTCTCTACCTCCTCTAAAATAGACATTGTAATTATAAACCATGAATTAAATAATACAATCTGTGAAGAAGATAGAAAGTTAAAAATGTCACAATTTTTTTGGCAGTTGTGGACTTGAATAAGGTCCTAGAAAAAAAAATATATGGATGAGTGGTTAGTAGTGTTTGGGGTAGGAAATTAGGGATTCACTTCTCTTACTATTGGATTATTCAAAGAAGCTTATTTTTATTTTTTTTAAAAATCATGAAATGCAAGATCTAGTAATTAAAAAATAATTTTGAAGCATTGGGAAAAATATTTTTTAGGCTCTAGCTTGGTTGTCAGAGGCCCTAAACAAGGAAATCCTAGCTTTTTTGAGCCCTAGATGGATGTTTGTAAGGAATGTGCCACCTTGAATTTGGAATTTCATCCTCCTCTTGCTTGAATCATACAAGAGGGTTATCAAAATAGATGAGACAAAATCCTCCTTACCACATGAGGATGCTAGGGCACTTGTTTCATTAACCCTCAGAGTAGACATTATGGAATGGATTTTGGTAAAACTAGATGGTAGAGATGTTAAATGAAGCATAGAGGTGCTTGGTGGCATAAACACGTGCTACCTCCATGGAAAGGAGGGGCACATTAGGAAGAATTTCCTATTGATATCTAAGAAAAATCCACACTTCATGCCTTTGACATAGATGCAAGGAAATAGTGACTTTATGGAGGGTGGGAGGAGTGGTTTAGATGGAACCCTAACTGTAGTTGCAAACTTGGAAGCCCATGAAAATAATGTGAACTCACGAACCCTGAATTTGAAAAGGAATGTTGAAACCCTAAATAGAAATAAGGAAATGGATATAATAGAGAATAGGGTAAATATAAAGACCTTCAATGGAAACAAGGATCCAAGAACCCTAAATGAAACATAACAATGAAAATTGTAAATGATTGTGTAAATATGGAAATAAATTGTGAGAAAATTGTATAGGAACCCTTGATCTTGTTCAAGGGTTAGGATCCCCACCCCAACCCATGGGGGTAATAGTAGGGCCCACCAACAACTTTGTAAATAACATTCAAAGATGGATCGATAATATGAGAAAAGAGTTGAAAAACCATTCCTCAGACTCCTTATCTAGAGATAAAATCAAATTTAACATGGTTGGGCATGAAAATGAAGACTTAAATAAACACCATACCTCTAATACTAAGGGGAGGAAAAAGAATGCACAACATCCTCTAGTCCTCAAAATAAATCTATCATTATTCAAAAAAAGAAGGAATTAAAAAAAGTATGGTGGAAGAAGAAATAATGTGAAGTAAAAAGTGAATTTGTACCTCAATATGGTGTAGATGAATCTTTCAGTAACTAAGAGAGATAGCATTGACTCAAGGGGAGTTGCAATTAAAAATCCTGTCAAACCCCTAAATTGTTTGAAGTGTTGAAATCTTTAGCATAATGATAAACAGTGATATGAGTTTGGTTGATGATGTTTTTAGAATAAATACACTTTCTACAAAGGTGTCTTAAATATTTATGGATAGCTGCAATATCACCCATTGCAAAAGTTGCTAAACAGAAAAATGCATTTATTGTGAAACAAATAGGGTTAGTGTGAGATATATTTATCTCATTTTGATGAAATTAATTTCATTCAAATGATCTCAAGTGAGTGCAAGAGCTAAGAGAGTGGAGAAAGCTTTCAACAAGTTTTATGGATACCATAATAGCAATGTTCAAAGGTATTTCTCTGTCTTTGTTTATAAACCCTAGCATTAGAAAATCCTATCATATCTACATCAATTTTCATTGATGTTGTTGAGAATCCAAGACCAAAATTTAAGAAGCACTCATACAAATCCATGAAAAGAAACCCAGACAATGTTTTTTCTCATGTTCCTGTGTACCTTGGAATTTTACCCTATTTTAATGTGTAAAATATCTCAAAATGCAAATGATAAAACACTAAGAACACTTCAATGATTAGCCTAAAGAGTGATAAAAAAAGGAAAATAGATGAAATAAAATGCAAATCGATTATACCTTCCTTGCTGTTGAAGAATCCTTGGTTGGCCCTTGATTTAGATGAATTTGTATGCTCCTTAGATGGCTTTTGATGTTACTAGATGCAAGATTGACAATGCAAAATGACTAAATAAATGGCTAAATGATAGCAAATGCTTGAGAATGCAATTTGGCAGCATAAGGTTGCTTCGAATGAAAGTCTTCAAAATGCCCTTGAGGAGGGGGTATTTATAGAAAAATTTGAATTCTCTAGAGAATTCAACGGTTGAGATTCATCCAACAAGGTCAAGATGAAGGGCTATGGTGGGTTGAGAACTCACAAGCCCTCTCATCTTGACATGTGGGTGGTGAAGTGGCTAAGTGGAGATGGGTGTAAGTGAGGTGGCCAAAAGATACATGAGGTGGAGGAAGGACAAGTACCTTTCAAGTACCTTGGAGAGTGAGAAGATTTCCTCAAAAAGGAATTTCTTGTCCCCAAGTGAGAGTGAAAGAGACATTTGAGGAATTTTGGAATTCCTCAAAAATCTCCATGGGAAAAGGAGAGATGGTTGGAGAAATAAATGTGAATTAAAAATTCACATTCTTAGGAGAGTCTAAAGGATAAAAGGTGAGCTCCCAAAAGGTGGGACTTGGTCACATGTAGATGATGTGACAAGTTCAAGGTTCTAGAAGCCTTGGAAGATAGAATGTGAATTAAAGATTCACATAAGGAAGAGGAGAATCTAGGATAAATAAATGTGAATTAAAATTCACATTGGGAAAGAGGGTCAATGCTAAAAAGAGATAAATGCAAAGGTTGACTAAAAAGGTGGTGCTAAATATGGCTAATGACCTTGGTTAAGGTTGTGCAAATATTTGATTAGAATAATTAATGGAAGAGTAGAGGCAAGTGGCAAATGTAGGAGGATGTGACATTAATCTTTGATTAAGATGATGCACATCATAATCATGAATTAATTAAATTAATTAAGATTAGAGCAAGATCATGGATGATGTGACAAGGAGAGAGAGAATGAAGAATTTTAAATTGATTTTAATTCAAAAAGGTCAAAAATGACTAAATTAAATAAATTGGTGTATTTATTTAATTTAGAGAGGAAGAAGGTGAAAGATAAAGCATTTAGTTATTAAATTAAGTACTTTACAGATATGAGACAAAAGGTGTAATATTAATTTAATAAATTAATATTTAATATGATAGACGAAAAGGGAGTAAATTTAATTATATGAGAGTGATTAAATTTAGATGTCTACATTTTGCCCCTCTTTGAAATATTGTTAGAATAATAGTGTTTCAAAGAAAAATAAAATGCAAATGAGGGAGGAAATGATAGATGGTGATGCCCATAGCATGGAAAAGGTTGAAGATTGGGGATTGAGGATGCCCCCTCGAGAGGACATGTGGGTTGAAGAGAACACGGGTGTGCTCTCGAAATAGATGATGTGATGCAAGGGGAGACGAGGAAGATGACAAGAGAAGAGGATAAGCAATAGGAGATGGATGAAGCACAAATGGATTTTAGGACAAAAGGCGATGTTGCCCCAATCAAGGTACAAGCCAAAAGGGGTTGATGATGGATGGAGTGTTGTCAATGAGGGAATGATGGATCCCAAAACAACACAAGGATAGGGAAGGATACATCCCACTTAGTGGTAGTGATGAGGGAAGGATACATCCCAAAATACCACAAAAGGATAGGGAAGAATACCTCCCGATGATGAGGATGAAAGTGTTGTTGATGAGGGAAGGATACATCCCAAAACAACAATGAAGGGATAGGGAAGGATATAGATGGATGATGATGATGATGGGTCAAGGCGGGTAACAAGACTGGGGACAAGACCAAGGATTTGATTAGATTATTTGAGTGAGGTATGAGTTGATGAGGATAGGATTGAGATGTGAGATGGATGAAAGGTATAAAAATGATAGGGGGAGTGTTGTTGATGAGAAGAGATTGGATGGATAGATGAGGGAGAGTGATGAAGGGTGAAGGGATGGGGGGAATTTTGATAGATGGGAGGATGGGGGATACATGCAAGATGATGGAATGAAAAATGAAATGTAGTCCTAATGCAATTTGCCATCTTCAGAGCACTGATTTTTGCTATAGCATAAGACACCCAGTGCCAGGGTATGTGGAACCAAGGCGTATTAGTGTCTAATGCATAAAACAAACACAACAGACAAGAAGGCTATCCCAACACCCCAAAGTCACAAAGAAAGACCTTGGTCGGGCCAAGTATTGAGATAACCACAAGCACAAAAGGATGCCCCAACATAACACAAGAACTCAGGGATCTTGGTGGGTACTACATGGGACAACCAAGAAGACACAATCAAACAAAAGATCAAGATATGCCCCTATGTGGACCAATCAAAACATGCCATAATATGATGGATTATGGCAGCCTTGACAAGTGATGATAGGGAGCTCAAATGATAAACAAAAGCCAAAAGCATCAAAATATCACAATCAATTTCAAATGTCCTTTGCCATAGGATCAAGGGGATAGATGGGATTGATGAGGTCTGTTAGGAAGGATGCATCCTGTTGAGACCAATGATGGATACTAAGCTAAAAGATCGATATGATGTAGGATATTCAAAACTGATTGGATTTGTTGATACAAGTGGATCTTGTTTGTTAAGAACCAGCTAGATAAGGGCATAGCTTGACGACATGACACAAGGGAGGCAAGACATGAGACTGACACAACCTAAAGACCTAGGGGCTTGGGGGCCGATCAAAGATTAGCCTTGCCTATGTGAAAACACAGAGCCCTCGTAGTTTGATAAAAGGCTGTCGCTGACCATGGATAAAAGTAGAAAGAGGATGATGAATGATGATGACAGATGATAAGGAACAGAGAGACAGAAGCCAAGACTAATGATAGATGATATAGGAGTGGACGAAGAAAGCAGAAAGACTGACGCTAGATGAGAGAGGAGCGGATGGACAAAGTAGAATGACCAATGATAGACGATAGAAGGTCAAAGTGGACAATGAAGATTGATGATGGAACCTCGGGGGTGGATCAAATGATTGACCTTGCCTACGTGAAAGCGTAGGGGCAACGTAGTTCGACAAGACCAAAGGCAAACAATGGATAAAGGATGATAAGATGATAGGATTTAAGTGGATAAAAATATGGGACCGATACGACAAGATAGGATAGACCTGTTGGATTGGATAGGATGATGACGATCACATAAAGCTCAGGGATGGGATAGTTATCCAAAGCATTAAAATGACTTGGGAGGATGATATGATAGATAGATGAGTGATAAAAAGTGATAGGGGATTGGAAAGATGTGCAAGAGAAGCAGGGGTGATGACGATGAGATAAATGGCATTGGGTTGCATGGGGGGAGGCCTATAGCGAGATACCAATGACAAGGGATTGTGAGATGGGATGAGGATAAAGATGAAAGAATGGATAGAGATATAGGGATGGGGGATGGGAGGGATTGTTTGGATGGATGGGAATATAAGGATTGGGAGATGAAAGGGATGCTAGGATATATGGATATGAAGATAAGGATGGGGAGATGGAAGGGATGCTATGATAGATGGATAGGGATAGAAGGATTGGGAGGATGAGAATGGATGCTAGGATAGATGGATCGAAGATAAGGATGGGGAGATGGAAGGATGCTATGATAGATGGATAGGAGATGAAGGGATGTTATGATAGATGATGTCTCCAAGGACTATGTCACAAAGGAAGCAGATGCCCCCACTCTAGATATGTCATATATGAGGAGGCATGAGGGATAGAAGACAAGTGGATGGGAAGATAAAGGAGATAACTAGATGAGGATAGGATGGGTGACTAAGGAATATGATAGAACATGGATGAAGGGAATGTATACCAATAGGTGTCCAAAGCATGCATAGATAGGTGCCCCTATTTTGATCAAGATCACAAGAAGGATGGAGGGATGGAAGATAAATGGGATATGATGGTAGGATGCAGAAGATAGGTGGGATGGGGGGATTTATGAAGAGGATGGATAACAGGAAGACGAGTGCATAGCTAGAAGCATAGTGGATGGAGGGAATGCATATCAGGAAGTTGCCCACAAGTGCAGATGGGGATTTATGCATGATGCCTGTTTTCCAGGTTTTTATCATGGTATTTATCCAAGGCGTTTGTTTGCCAAGTTTTCACCATTGGATGGATTATTTCTCTTTACTATTTTTTTTTTGGATTTTTGGACTTTTTTGGATTTTGGTGGATTTTTTGACTTTTTGGATTTTTGTATTTTGGATATCATGCAAAAGGAGATGGATAAGGATAGGGAGGAAAATAAGTGGATTTAGAAGACATGCGATAAGGATATGGATGAAGGACTTAAGCTTCAAGTTCTATATGAGGCATTAATAGCCCTTGTTCGAACTGACTATTGGATGTTGGTACAACCTTATGAGGATAAATGGATTATGCAAGAGGATGAATTAGAGGGATTTGAGAGGGGAGATACATGGGATAATGGATGGGATGTTGCAAAGGGTATGGATGGAATGATGGGGTGGATATGTGATGGGGAGATGTGTTCAAGACCAACATTGGCACATGTGGTGGTGGATGTGAAAATATAATAGGATTAAGGGATGGAGAATGTGGGGATGATGGAGGAGATGGAATGGTGAATTTCAGGACATAGGGACCCAAAATAGACTTAGGAGATGAAAGGGGTGTATGATTAGCTTTTGGATTAGCGACTTTGGATGTTCTTACAGATTTTTCATGTGATGGCATTGCATCTTTTTTCTTTGGGATCCACATGGTTTTGATCTTTGCTTTGGTGGGCCTTTGTGGCCTATGGATTTGATGTATATTTATATTTATATTTTCTTCACCATGTCTTTTGGAGGGGACATGGGGAGCCATAGATTCATGTGGATGCTTGGATTTATGCATTTTTTCTTTAACAGCCAAAGTACTTTTAGTAGCAATGGAATGGGTGTGAGGAGATGGATGATGTGGAGTGATGGAGGTAGAATTATGAGGATTATGTGTAGATGGAGGATGTTTAGGTATGTGCCTTTGTTGATCCTGATTATAGGATATGTGAGAGGGATGTTTATGATGGATGAGATGGATAGGTGTTGGATGGATGAAAGGATGAGATGGAGGAGGTGATCTTGGGATATATGGACCGAAAGTAGTCATAGTGGGTGGAGGGACATAAGAACCCAAGATGGATGGAGTAGATGAAGGGTGGGAGATGGTGGATGGAGGGATGTAAGGACCCAAAATGGATGGAGCAGATGAAGGAGAAATATGGATGGTTGTTTTGAGGCGATACCATAGAGGAGGAGGGATGGCAACATATGGTCTGGTGGAGCGATGGGAAGAGCTAACATTTCTTTTGGAAAAGGCTCGTTGAGGATGTCTAGAGGTTGTACCAACATCTTTAGATTGTGAGTCATGGGAAATAAGTCCAAGACCTTGCATATAGATTTGTTCTTTAACTTGGATGGGCTCCAAAATACCTTGCTCATGAAGGCCTAGACCTTTTCCTTGATAGTTCATTTTCTTGAGCATGTGATCCATGATAGGATTTGTGTTATGCTGAAAACATGATGCGAATCCATTATTAGATGGAGGATGATGGGTGGTATATACACTGTGTTTTTCTTCTGCGAGGAGGCCACCATGGAAGAATGTGAGGGTACCAAGCGGATATGCAAGTGTTGTGGGGATACTAGTTTTAGGCGATGATGGGGGATTATGAGAGGGAGATGATGGGATAGCAACATTTGGATGGGTGGTATCAGGAGAGGGATCAAGGGATATGATAGGATTTGGATTTGTGATAGTGGGCTTATGCGATGGAGATGGAGATGGAGCAGTGGAAGCTTGAATGACAAGGGGATCATGGGATGGAATGGATGGGGGACTGTGATCTTGAGGTGGACTAGATGGGATGGTAGGATCTTGATCTGGAGAAGGGGATATTTTGGCATGCTTTGGATTAGACTCTTGGCATGACTCATCTTGTGTGGATGGAAAGATGATAAAGTGGTGGAGGGATTGTTTAAGTGGGGGAGATGGGAGTATGGAGGATTCATGAGGTTCATTGGAATGGGTTTTGGTGCTACTAGTAGTGGGAGGAGTGGATTGGATTTGGGTGTCTTCGATGGATTGGGTGGATCTAGGAGTAGAGGGAGTGCATTGGACTTGGTTGTCTTTGATGGGTTCAGTGGCTCTCATAGTAGGAGATGTGGGTTCAATGGATTTAGTGGGTTCAATGGTTTTAATGGTTTGATCAGTGCTAGGGGTGGTAACAACAATGATAGGTGTGGTATAGAGAAGGATCTCATCACTAGTTACCATGGATGATGGATTGGGATGGCATGGTTCCATGACTTCAAGATGTGGAGTTGGGGATGGCTTCTTTGTCATGAGTCCTTGGAGAACTTCTGAAATGAGAGACTTGCATATGGTTGGCTTGGATGGGGTGGTAGAAATGGATGAGGGATTATGGATTGGTGAACTAGGTTTAGATGGAGGAATGGGATTGAATGTAGGACTATGAGTAGATGGAGAAATGGGATTGGATTGAGGGTTAAGGTAGGGATATTGGAGGGGTGAATTAGTATAGGGGGAAATGGACTGTGGATTAGGACAAAAGGATATAGGTGGTATAGTGGAACACGAAGATGTGGGTGATGGATTATAATAAAGGTATTGGAATGATGGATTAGGATGAGGAGACATGGATGTAGGATTAAGGTAAAAGGGTGTGGATGTAGGATTAGTATGGGAAGATTGGGAAAGAGGATTACGATAGGGGGACATGGATGGGGAATTGTAATAGGAGTATTGGGATGGAAAATTAGGATAAGAGGATGTAGATGTTGTATAAGAGGATGATGTAGATGAAGGACATGACAAATATGGGGATGAAGAAGATACTAGATATCCATTGTCAAAGGTGGCATAAGGAGCATGATTAGGCATGGATGAAGACATAATGGGATAGCTCATAGGAGTAATTGGATTTTGGAAAGTGGGTGGAGAAAGATTACTAGATATGATAGTGTCAAGGGGATCTATGTCGTATACCTCTTGATCGACAAGACTTTCGTTATTGTCGTCAACGTAATTAGGGTTTCCCTTGACTACTATTGATGGAGGATGAGGATTCATGATGATGACAAGATAAATAAAATGGATCAAAGATGATGGACTAAAGCTCAAATCGGGATTTAAGTCAAGCTTAGATCAAGATTGGATTAAAATTCAGATTAGGATGATTGGATGATGCGATAGGATTGATTTTGATTTTGATGGGATTCGATAGATATGGATGATTTGGATTCGATTAAAATGATTTGATGAATTTGATTAAAGTACTAGATCAGTTTGATTGGATAAGATCAAATGATTAGATGATATTGATTGGATAATTGTGGATGGACTTGATAAGTTGGTATGCTTGGATTGATTGAATGATTATATCTATTTGAATAGTGAACTAGGCAAATCGGTCAGCCAATCAATCAATGGCCACAGGATAGTCCAAATTCTTAATAGGAGGAAATGGAAGGTACCAATGGATATAGCTTGAAAAACTAAGCAACTTTGGTTTTGGAAAAAAGTCAATTCAAAGTCACGGTTCCCCGTAAATGATGGCCGGGATAGTTAAAGAGTAGATTAGCTCTACAACAAATGAGAGTGTAGCCAACTTTCTCGATGACAAATGTTAGCCACCTTTCTCCTGATAAATCAAAGAGACACGATCCCAGCTTTCTCTGATGGTCGGGGGCTTGGTTTTGATGGCAATGGCTATGGAAAGGACTCAAAATGATAAAGTAAGGCCAATGTATCAAATATTTCATGGGTTTTTCACAAGAAAACACTTCAAACAAGCATAATCCTAGGATTAATGTTAAGGGTATGGCTAGAAATGGTTTTAATCTAGGATGCACAAGGCTTCTAGGAGTCCCTCATTATACTCTAGATGCGTGAGACACAACATTGAACACCAACCCATCACAAGCAGGTTGCCCAGGAACCCAGTGAGAGATCTTGAAGCTCGGACCAACTCTTCCGTCTATCTAGGTATCACCCTGGTTTTACGTCTCCGCCATTACGATGTGGCTGGATTGGGGTACAAATTTCATTCTCCCCCCTTTATATACCCTGCCGGTACGTGTGGTTGGAATCGTCCCTTAGGGTTATGAAATCTCCAAGCAGGTCCCACTAGAAATAAGACACCAACCATTTTCAACTACTCCCCAGGCTCACACAAAGTGCAAGGGGAAGTGAAAACAAATTAATGCCCCCTTGGGTGACACAATAATAAACAAACACAACAAGCAATAAAGGTTACTTCCCCCTAATTAGACTGTGCTCAAACAATAAGGATAATTTTTCAAAAATTTGATCAAATAGATGGCCCTGCAAGCAAATGTTAGCTATCTTATCATTCGTTTTTAGTCGATTACGCCATAATATGCTTCCAAACTGTGTTGTTTTGGGGTGTAGCCACCTTTCTGTGGTAAAATTAGGGGCGCTATAGCCTTTCTGCGGTGAATTCAGGGGCGTTGCCACCTTTCTGCATTAAAACGGAGGGCGCTGTCGCCTTTCTACAGTAAAACAAAGGGCGCTGCCACCTTTCTGCAACAAAATGTTAGAGGCAAAGAGCCTTTCAAAATGAAAAGGCGTATCTTCCCCTCTGTAGGAAACTTTATTAGATTTTTGAAAAGGAAAAGTTGTATGCCCTACTACAAGAAAGTGTTAGAAAAGATTTGCTAAGCAAAATGACGTATACACCTAATTGCAACAAACTGTTAGAAAAAATCAAATTTTTAGATATAGGGCGTGACTGCCTTTCTGCAGTAGATAAGAGGGCGTGGCCACCTTTCTGTGGTAAAATCAGGGGTGGTGCCGCCTTTTTGCGGAAAAATCAGGGGTGCTGCCGCCTTTCTGTAGTAAAACAGAGGGCGCTGCCACCTTTCTGCGGTAAAACAAAGGGTGCTGCTACCTTTCTGTGACTTTTTTCTGCAAAATACTTAGCAAAAATGAAGGTTAAATGCAAGAACCCATTTGTAGGTCCCATCGGGCGTGCCAAAAATGTGTACCTTGGAATTTTACCCTATTTTAATGTGCAAAATATCTCAAAATGCAAATGATAAAACACTAAGAACACTTCAATGATTAGCCTAAAGAGTGATAAAACAAGGAAAATAGATGAAATAAAATGAAAATCGATTATACCTTCCTTGTTGTTGAAGACTTCTTGGTTGGCCCTTGATTTAGATGAATTTGTATGCTCCTTAGATGGCTTTTGATGTTACTAGATGCAAGATTGACAATGCAAAATGACTAAATGGATGGCTAAATGATAGCAAATGCTTGAGAATGCAATTTGGCAGCATAAGGTTGCTCTGAATGAAAGTCTTGAAAATGCCCTTGAGGATGGGGTATTTATAGAAGAATTTGAATTCTCTAGAGAATTCAATGGTTGAGATTCATCCAACAAGGTCAAGATGAAGGGCTATGGTGGGTTGAGAACTCACAAGCCCTCTCATCTTGACATGTGGATGGTGAAGTGGCTAAGAGGAGATGAGGTGTAAGTGAGGTGACCAAAAGGTACATGAGGTGGAGGAAGGACAAGTACCTTTCAAGTACCTTGGGGAGTGAGAAAAATTCCTCAAAAAATAATTTCTTGTCCCCAAGTGAGAGTGAAAGGGACATTTGAGGAATTTTGGAATTCCTCAAAATCTCCATGGGAAAATGAGAGATGGTTGGAGAAATAAATGTGAATTAAAAATTCACATTCTTAGGAGAGTCTAAAGGATAAAAGGTGAGCTCCCAAAAGGTGGGACTTGGTCACATGTGGATGATGTGACAAGTCCAAGGTTCTAGAAGCCTTGGAAGATAGAATGTAAATTAAAAATTCACATAGGGAAGAGGAGAATCTAGGATAAATAAATATGAATTAAAAATTCACATGGGAAAGAGGGTCAATGCTAAAAAGAGATAAATGCAAAAGTTGACTAAAAAGGTGGTGCTAAATATGGCTAATGACCTTGGTTAAGGTTGTGCAAATATTTGATTAGAATAATTAATGGAAGATTAGAGGCAAGTGGCAAATGTAGGAGGATGTGACATTAATCTTTGATTAAGAGGATGCACATCATAATCATGAATTAATTAAATTAATTCAGATTAGAGCAAGATCATGGATGATGTGACAAGGAGAGAGAGAATGAAGAATTTTAAATTGATTTTAAATCAAAAGGGTCAAAAATGACTAAATTAAATAAATTGGTGTATTTATTTAATTTAGAAAGGAAGAAGGTGAAAGATAAAGCATTTAGTTATTAAATTAAATACTTTATAGATATGAGACAAAAGGTGTAATATTAATTTAATAAATTAATATTTAATATGATAGATGGAAAGGGAGTAAATTTAATCATATGGGAGTGATTAAATTTAGATGTCTACAGTTCCAATCAATGTGATTCACTTTGAAGATATCTATATCTACATTCACTTTGCTAATTGAGTATAATCTTTCAAAGATGGAAGATTTTAGGTTCAATCATCTTTGGGGTGATGATTTTCAACTCAAACCAGAATATGCAAGTGTGGAAACAAAGGGACTGGATGTATGGAAGGGTTTTCCCAACTTTTTCTTTGAAGAAAAATGGGTTATATATGCCTTAAGCCAAATTCATGAAGATATCTTCTGGCTTGATCAAACTCATCAAATTACAAAAGAATCTATTATGGTTGTGATTGGATTATGATCCATTGGAATGGTACCATCCCTAAAATCTGTCAAGAATGAATAATTTATGAGGCTCACTAGAGCTAAATTTGATAAAAGGGCACTCATTCTTAATGACATATCTGACTTAGGGTCCAGTATGCGACAATGGGAATTGCATACAAGATATACTACTCAAATAGAGAAGGATAATTGACAACCACCATCATTTATACTTATCGTTAGATGGTGAAGGAAGGAAAATATTATGATCTCTGTGGATTCTTGTAGTAACAACTATTGGAGAATCTAAACAAAAATAACGAATCTTGCTATGAATTCTGGTATGGTACCTTGATCATGTTTTTTTATGTTCTATTTCATGAAAGAAATGGTTGGCTTTAAGAATATGGCCTAGAAAAAGAATATTCTTGTTGCACATCAAAAAAAGGCTCATATGTTTAGTTTTTTGGACATCACTCAATGCAACACAACATTTTGTGGTTTCTTTAAAACCTTCTAGAGTGAAATGAAAAAGAGAGACAAAATTCCCTCACATTTTGTGGAGAAGTACAAAAATGAAATAACTTTTATGGTGGACAAGGATAACTATTACATGGAAGCGGTTGAACCTAGGACATCATGGATTATATGAATGCCTTATGAACTTCTCAGAGAATATTGGATTGCATACTGTAGAGATAGGGGATTCGCTACTCATGAGTCTCTTTATTCTCAAGATATTCCCAAGGGGTGAACTTCCCTAAACTACCTCAAGGAACAAAGAGAGAGTTTAAGAATCAAAAAGAGCATGCCACAAAGGTTTCCTAGACAAAATTATGAGCTCTTGGCCAAAGGATGGAGGTGTGGAACAATGACAACAACACAACACATTGGAGTCCTAGAGGCACGTTGGTGTCTCGTATAGACCAAAGACCAAGTTTATCACAAAAAATAATAGTGTCTACTGATAATCAAATTACTAAGAATCTCCAAAATGTGGGAAAGTAATAGAATTGAAATGAAATGAAGTATAAATGATAAAGTAAGAGAATAAGAGATAGAAATTTCTCACAACCATCCAAGTAATGAAGCCTCCAGCACATGAATATCTTTAATACCTACATACATAAGATCGAGAGAAAATGTTGTGGCTATATAGGGGTTTTCCTTAGTCAAACCACCATTTTGGTGTTCCTACCTCCACAGAAAGCCAGATAAATAGAGAGAGTGAGCAAAGTAAGCAAATATGAGGTGATAAAATCAATCCTCGCTCAAGGAGGATAACTCGTATCATGAGATAGAGATGCAATTAATATGGGATGTGAGAAATCCCAAGATGCTCACAAGCACAAGGTAAGAGAGATATCGATTACAAGAGCCAAGGGAGTTGCAAAGAATGCTATAAGAGCTTGAGAGTGTTGTTGTAGCAAGTTGTATGGAGATTTGAAAGATATCAAGAAAAAGGGAAGAGGAAGAGGCCAAAGCCAAAGCTAGAGAGGTCCAAAGAGATAATTGAATTGAAGGAATGGATTAAAAAGAGAGAATAGGAGGGAAAAGAAGCTTCCCGAGCAGTTACAAGGCATCCTGAGATGTTACCATCAACAAAAGAATATGAAAAGTGGAAAAAATTCTCAAAAATGGTCATTTGAACATTGAAATGTCATGGGATGCTAGCACAGCATGTGAACGTTCATGTGACATGCCAATGTCTAGACACATTACACTACAAAATGACATGAATGGGAAAATCACAAAGTTTGATGTAAAGCTGGCACATGAAGGGTAGCTATTGAAAAGGGGTCTTGATCAAGCATCCTAAGAGGGGAAAAATCTAATGCAAGGGATAAAGTAAGCCTACACACGTTCTAAGGGAATGGACACTAAAGTGGATACAATAATGTATGTGAAATTAGAAGGGGTGCAATTTTACGACATTACACATATGATGATATATTGCTCAGTAAACCCAAGGATCCTTTTGTTGAAAGGTTTGGTACATATGATGAAATATCCAACAAAAATATTAAGGAGAAGGCAGAAGAAATGAAAAAGAAGAGTGTGGGAAAGATGGTGTCTTAGTTGAAAAATATGTTTGAGGTTGTTGAGGGTTTTGCAAAAGTGTCTCTTGCCACCACTACTATGAAAATTCCTAGAAGTATAAGTGGGTATATTTCTACCACTACCATAGCCTCCAGATCTGGATAAACACCTACAACAAAAAAAGAGTTGCTACTAATGTTTTGGTAATGACATAGAACTCTAAGAGCAAGAAGTCGAGACCTAAACAAAAAGAAAAAAAGGGAAAAATTTACTCCAGTAAATGTGAATGATGATGAGGAAGAAGAAGAAGAAATGAAATCCTATGTATTGAAAAGGAGGAAGAAGAAACCAAATCAAGAAGAAGAAGAAATATCTATGGAAAAATAAATTGAAGAAGAAATAATGGAGACCCCTATGAAAACATACAAACATAAGCCTCTACAACTTGAAGCTACTATCAATGCAGTTATGCAACATGATTCTTTGAAGGATGTTACTACTCTTTATGATGAAGCTTCCCCTATTGATAAATCCACAATTGAAAAATAAATAATCATGTATATGTCCAGCTTCAATATGGATTTGAATGAAATCATTGATCAACTTCTGAAAAGACTTGTAGATGTAATCATCAACAAAAGGAATGAAGTTGTTTTAAAATAAGTTAAAATGAGAAAACATGCATTAGAAAAGGCTGGTGTATCAATTTCTCATGAAGAAAGCATAAATTTATCTCAATATTAGGGACAAGTATTCAAGACCAAATAGAGAATAAATACCATGATGGAAAAGAATGAAGAAGAACTAAGAAGGATGGAGAAAAATAAGGAAGAAATAACAACAAAAATATTAGAACTGAAGAATATTGAAATCATTTGTGATCAATATCTGCTAGATACTTCAAATATACTTGGCATATCTACTCATGACTTAGATACATAAGCTTCTGAGGATAATATGACTAAAGATGTTGAAGTAGTTGAAAATGTCAAACTAAATGAGGAAACTGCTGCTCCGAAGAACACTAAATACGACAAAGAACATAATGTATCTCACCTAAAGGAATATGATAAATAAATGAAAGAACCCTCTAGGAAAAAAGAAGGGAAAGTATCCATTATGGAGATAGTAAAGGAAGTTGGGAAAGAAAAGGAAAATAAATTTTTGGATATAAAAACAACTAAGAAGCTAGATACTTCTATGGAAAGAGGTCAAGGCTCTTCATCTACAAATTCTTTTAAGGATGTGTTGGAGATGAAAATATAGTTTTAACTAATTGTCACACCCCAAATTTTATAAATTCCAACACATAAGGGATATGTTGACTTGGAAAAAATCTCTCCCTTGCATAAGTTACAACTTGGTGATTCTTTACATGCATCATCAAGAAAAGAAATACTACAAGAACATTGAAAGAAAAGTAAATTAGTTGATGAGGTAGTCAGTATTATTCAAGAAGGAATACTAAAAGTAAACATTGATGTCTCCCTACCTCTGGACCAAAATCTAAAGCTCTTAATAGATTCCTTCAAGGATCACTCCTCTCACTTACAACACAAGAAAGAGAAAGATGCTTTGAGAAAAATAAATGATAAAAGAATGGTTGAAGTATCTGACTGGTGTACTATTGCACACAACAAATTGCAAGAGAATTTGGAAATATTCAAAAATGTTATGGATGAAGATACTACTCTATACTAGTTCTATTTGAGATGGCCTATTTTCACTAAGAGTATCACCGATCAGATTGAATCCATTGAGTCACAAGTCACTCAAATTGTTGGGATGCATGAGGTTTCAAAAGATAAGGATGGTTCTACTAGAGAACATTTGGAAAATATTAATGTTCAAAGGTCCTCGCTTCAAGATCAAAGAGACCAATTAGAAAGACAATAAGTTAGTTGAGGGAATCAGTCATCTTGCAACTGGCTCCACTTTCTTGATACTTATAGAAGTAGAAAATAGTGTGCTAATGGTGAAGACTCCATGTAATGTAGAAGAAGCAGAGGATCTATCCATAAAATTTGTGTGCTAGAATCATATTATTATCTCTACAAAAGAAAAATGCTCTGCGACGCTGACACAACTCAAAGGAACTCACAAGAAAACACCACCTTCCAAGAAAGAAAAAATGTGTAAGTAAGACAATTTTTGTCTTGGTAAATTTATACGGAAGTCTACATTATCTTTTTAAGTTCTTATTGAACTTATTTCTATACATAGTATCTATTTTTGAGACTCCATCTCAAGGGGAGTACATAGTAAAGGGGAGTTTATATAGTTTTAGAGATACTATAAACAAATGATCTCATTCCCTTTTCCCATGATGTCAAAGGGGGAGAGATATACATATGTGTTTCCATTAATGACAAGGGGGGATTGTTGGCAATAAGTATTTTCATTGATGTCAACCCAATATGGGCTACCATTAATGTTAGATATGCATGCTGAAGAATGCACATACTCTAGAGTTAAGTATTGTATAGAGTTATCTATTGTTGCAAGTCTGTAGTATAATATAAGGAGCAATGGATATATTTTTGGTGTCTATATGTGATGTATATATGGGTACACCTATTCTAATATATTTTTTTGCATACCTAAAGTACCATCATTCTCATTTTTTGTACCACACTTGAAGATATGTTACAAAAGTTCACTAAGGCATTCACAATGTTGACTCCAAAATAGAGTCATGAATTTTTGGTTTGTATTCCTCAGATATGAAAGAACCAATCTTATAGTTCAAATGATATGTTTTTAAGGTCATGAATATATTGCATCCAAAGTTTCAAGTCTCTACACCTTCCACAATAAAATTTATAGTTAATAGTGCTTCGGTATGTGCCCTAATATAATAATGTTATGATAAAGTTTTAATAGAATGCTCCACATCCTTCTAGAAGAGGAGTGACCTTGTAGTTTTGTAAAAAAGTTTATGTTGAATTGAACAAAAAACCTGAGAGGGGGTTGAATCAATTGTATCCAATTAAAACATAAAAACCCTCAACAACAATCATATCCACATGCATTCATAAAACCCTTAATATGTTATAATGTTTAATCATGAAATGCAGATAACAAAAATTGAAACAACAACACCATACACAAGAGAACACTAGATTTTATGTGGAAAACCAAACAAGGGAAAACCACGGTGAGAATTAGCTCATAATATAAGTAACTGTAAAAACCGATACAAAAGTCTCACTACCAGGACACATTGTCTAGAAAGGCTCACAGCCCAGGATCACTGTTGAGGTAGAAAGAAGAAAATAACATAGAATGTTACACAAAGAATATGATCTCAATGCAACAGGAAATCCACTACAATAGCTCCAACACACTCACAACCTTGCATGAATGATTGTAGACACCTTATCCTCACTACATCTAGTAATCTAAAACTTTAAATCTCACACTGCTCTGCACAAATTCATACTACCAAACAAACACTTACACACTCTTCCACACACCTTTCTCACACCCATCTTGCATTAACTCATCTTTCATTTATACCATCCTCAATTTTAAAAATATCTTCAAGCTGGCTATAAACATCCTTCATTTTACAAATTCAAATTAGGTTGTCACTAAGCTTTCCTATGGTGGATAGGAATGAAAGTGGACCAAAATAAAACTTTAATTGGGAGCCAAAATAAATCTCACATGCCACACTACACCTTTATTAATTTTTAAACATAGTCAAATGTAGTGTAATCACTAGGTCAGTCATTACCCATGAAAACACATTAAACATTTGACTACACACTTCCTTTGAACAATCTAAAAATTTTGGACAACAAGATTTAAGTGAACATGATCCAAGAACATCATGGAAACCAAAAAAATCCTTCAAAAAAAGTATCACTTGAAGATTATAAACATTCTATTTACGTAGACAACACTGCCAAACACTACAATACTCCGCAACTTAGAAGACCTTTGGATACATCAAACCAAAAATTCTCTTGACACGGGAAAGAGAAAAACATCATAAATTCTTCTTTAGAACCACAAGTCCTAAATCCAATCTTCAGAGAAACACAGAGCAAGAACATTTCTCCTAGACACTTTTGTACAAAACATTGCAAATCTAGTTCATACACATATGAACATATCTTTCATTGTACTTAAAACTAGAAGCCCAAATTATGGATATAACTTCTCTAAACACCTCTAACCAACATATCCAAGCCAAAAAAGTAGATCCTTAACCCAAAATAAATGCAAAGCAAAACCAAAATGCTTCTACAACATTGAACACCATTACAACATCTTGCTTCATTTATTTATCAATTTTCTCAATATCCTCAACATCCTCATTACTACCACAATCATAGCCATGAGCTTATCAAAACAAAAATCTCTTTTTGAGACTACTCAATCAACATTAATGGAAACAAAAACCTATTAGCATCAATGACAACACATTTATGCTGGCAACAACTTCATACTTGTAACATTTTAGTAATGATCAAAGAATATTATCTGACAATATCTAGTGTTTTGGTGGTCCACAAGATTAATATCGAAATTACAATTTGTTATAGATGGTCTAGAATGCTCTATCTTTGCACATTCATTAAATATCTTTAGTTGTGGTTGCATAAGTTGATTAGATCTTTCATAAGAAGGTTTTAGAGATGTTTTTGGTTATATACATTATTCACATCTTTGTCCACATAGTGTTCTTGATATCTCCACAATAGTGTGAAGTCAAACTATGGTGGTGTTGATGATATGGATACAATTTGGGCCGACATTACAACTTTGTTTCTTTTATCCATGGTTGTGGTTGATCTTGATCACTTAAATTTATATTAGAAGAAGTAATGTGATATAATTATGTAAAATTAACAAGACAACTAAGAGGGGAGGTGAATCAGTTGTACCAAATTAAAACATCAAAACCCTCAACAATAATCAGATCCACATGCATTCATTAAACCCTTAATCTATTATAATGTTTAAACATGAAAAGAAGATAACAAAAACTAAAATAACAACACCATACACAAGAGAACACTAGATTTATGTGGAGAACCCAATGAGGGAAAAATCACAGTGAGGATTAGCTCACAATATAAGTAATTGCAAAACCAGTATAAGGGCTCACTGCTAGAATAGGATGCACTGTCTAAAAAGGCTCACATCTAGGGCTCACTACAATAGAAAGAAAAAGAAGATAGAAGAGAAATGTTACACAAAAAAAAATTTCTCAATGCAAAAAGGAATCTACCACAATTACTTCAACACTCTTGCAACCTTGTTTGAAATATTACAGGCACCTTCAATTCATTTCCTTCATAAGTCCAACACTTTAAAGTTCACATTTCTGTACTCAAACTCGCAATCTAATCTTCAACAATTCACATCACTTGAATCACACACATATATACTTTTTATCTTGAAAACCTTCAACATATCAAATCATACTTATGCCATCCTCAACCTTGAAAACTTTCTCCAAGGTCGAAAATACATGCTTCACACTTTGCAATTTTAAATTAGGTTGGCACTAAGCATTCCCACAATGGATAGGAATGAAAGTGGACCAAAAAATACTTAAATGTGACCTAAATTAAATCTCACATGCCATGCTACACCTTCATTAACATTTGAACATATTTGAATATAGTGTAAACACCAGGTCGATCATTACTTATGAAAACACATTAAACTTTGAATTACACACTTCCTTTGATCAATCCAAAATTTTTGAAAAAAAGTTTCACCTGAATGTGATCCAAGAACATCTTAGAAACCAAAAAAATCCTTCACAACAAATCTCACCTGAATATTATAAGAATATTATTTATCTAGACAACATTTCTAGACACTACAATACTTTGTAGCTTAGAAGGGATTCTTCTGATACACCCAACCATGAATCCTCTTAACAAAGACAAGAGAACAACACCATAAACTCTCCTTCATAACCAAAATTCTTAAAAAATGACTGCAGAGAAATGTAGAGTAAATAAATTTCTCCCAGACACCTCTGTACACAACACTACAAAACCAGTTCATACAACTTCCTCTGACCAACAATCCAAAAGCCAAAATTATGGATATAGAAACTTTGAACATATCTAACCAAAATATCCAAACTACAAAAGTAGATCTTCACCATAGAAGAAATGCAAAGAAAAAACAAAACACCTCTGCAACACCTTGTTTCCTTATTTTATCAATTTTCTCAGTATCCTCGACATCTGAACCATAAATAAAAGCTTATCAAAGAAAAAATATCTTCTGAACCATTGTACTACTATCATCAATGAAAAAATAGGGTTGTTGACATCAATGACACAACTTCATACTTGCAATGATCTCCCCCTTTGTCATTGATGGCAACACAAGATGTGAAAAACTATCAAAGACACAACAACTCTGAACATATTTATTTCCTTTTCTCTTTTCTCTAAATTTCACAACTATCTCATTACACTTTCTCTCCCCCTATGTAGATAATTTTTTTCACATGATTCTTCTCCCCCTTTAGCATCAATGGAAAAGGATTAGTTATTTTGCATTGTTCTCCCCCTTTGGCATAAAACCAATATACTTACAACTGATCTAAATACTTCCCCTTAGGAGTACACACCAATAAACTCAACAACCTTTGCATCATGACAACATAAACTTCATATTGGAACAATGTTACTACCTACTCCCCCTAAGAGGTAGCCACCAACATCAGTACAAACAAGGAATGTATCCATAGATCCACTGGATTGATGCATCTCCATATGAAACTAGTTCAACAAAGGAGGGGAAATAACCCATAACTTTTCCCAAAGATACTCAAAAGTATCATTAGGAAGAGCCTTAGTGAATATGTTAGCAATTTGATCCTTTTTAGGTACATATACAAGCTTTACCTCATTCTCCACAACTTTCACTCTCAAAAGTGATACCTGATTGATATATGCTTTGTCCTTGAATGCATCACTAGAGTCATTAAAAAGTTAATTACACTTGTATTATCACAAAATATAGAAATAGGCTCATCATACATTACTCTGATATCCTTTAATGTATGTCTCATCCATAATACTTTTGTGCAGCAAGATGTTGCTGCAATATATTCAGCCTCTATAGTAGATAAAGAAACAAAATCATGTTTCTTTCTTAGCCATGCCACCAATTTGCATCCAATAAAGAATGCACCACCACTTGTACTTTTCTTGTCATCAACACATCCAACCCAAATCTACATTTGTGTATGCACTTAATGTGAAATCAGTATCCTTAGGATATCATAAGCCATAATCTAAAGTGCCTTTTAAATATTTGAATATCCTCTTTACTGCGGTAACATGTGACTCTTTAGGATCTTCTTGAAATCTAGCCACAAGAAAAATTTCATGCATGATATCCAATCTAGTAATAATTAGATATAGCAATTGACCAACCATAGATCTATATTTGTTATGATCAAAATTAGGCGATTCATCATCCTTTCTCAATTTGTAACCAATAACCATAAGAGTGCATATTGGTTTGGAGTCATCCATTCCAAACTTATTCAAAATCTCTTTAACATATTTTTATTGTGAAATGAATATTCCTTTATCTTTCTAATTGATTTGTAGCCCAAGGAAGAAATTCATCTCCCCAAACATAGACATCTCAAACTCTTTATGCATCTCTTCTACAATTTTCTTACACATATCTTCATTGTCTTCAAAGATAATGTCATCCATATATACAACCACTATCAAGATTCTATCTTTCTCAACTTTAAAGTAAAGATTACTATCTGCAATACCCTTGCTAAATACTTGTTGTATCAAATATCTATCCAATCTTGCATACCAAGCTCTCGGAGCTTGCTTTAATCTATACAATTCCTTTTTCAGTCTATAAACCATGTCCAATTTATCTAATAATTGAAATCCTTCTAGTTGTTCCATGCAAACCTCTTCTTCCAATTCACCATTCAAGAAAGAAAAATTCATATCCATTTGATAAACTTTAAAGTCGATGTATGTTGAATTCAAAAACATTCTAATTGCTTCCACTCTATCCACTAGGGAAAATGTTTCTTCAAATTCCATTACTTCTACTTGTGAGTAACCCTTACACACAAGCCTTGATTTATTTCTAACCACTTCTCCATTCTCATTCATCTTATTTCTGAATACCCACTTAGTTCCAATTATGTTCTTATTTTTAAGGTCTACAAACCAATTCCCAAGTCTAGTTTTTCTCAATTTGTTCCAAATATTCTTCCATTTCCTTCACCCAATGTTCATATCTACATGCCCCACTCACTATTTTTGGTTCAGTTTTGGAAAGTAAACACAAATTTTCCTCAACTTTAGTAGCTCTTCTTCTTTTCAGTATACCTTTTCTCTTATCTCCAATGATCTATTCTTTGAAATGATTATTTTGCACATACTTGGGGGTCTTAGGGGTCTTTTCCAGAGCTTCTTCCTCTTCATCCTACATTTCTTTTTCCTTAGCTTTTTCTTCTTCTTCTTCATAAATAGGTTCATCTGACACATCCATCTATAGCAGCTGAGTTCTGCAAATCTTCATCAATCTTGAACTTTGCATTCTCAATGATATTTCTTAGCCTTTTGTTGTAACATCTGTAAGCTTTGAATTTAGAAGAATATACAAGGAAGATACCTTCATTAGACCTTGCATCAAACTTTCCCAAGTTTTCTTCATCTCTTTTAACATTTGCTTCCAAATACTCTAAAGTACTTGATAGTAGTAATCCTTCCATACCACAACTCATAGGGAGTCTTTGTGTTGTTAGCTTTGGCTTGAACTCTATTAAGTATATAAATAATAGTATAAATTTCTTCTCTCCAATAGACTTCTAGTAATTTAGCTTCTTTCATTATAGTCCTTGCAACTTCTTGAATAGTTCTACTTTTCCCTTCAACTACTCCATTCTGCTGAGGAGTTCTATGAGAAGACAAGTGCCTCTTTATTACATGATCTTCATAAAAAATGTCAAAATCATTGGAGGTAAATTCTCCACCTTTGTTAGACCTCAAACATTTGATCTTCAAATCCATTTCATTCTCAACCATAGCTTTAAATGCTTTAAATTTATCTAGAGCTTCAAATTTTTCTCTAAGGAAAGTAACCCATGTCACTCTATAATACATGTCATCTTGAATACTTCTCACCCTTGTAGGACTACATAGATACGTATGTATTATTCTAGTAGTCTAGTAGCAGACTGTTCTTTTCCCTTGAAACTACTCTTTATCTATTTTCCAAATTGACAATCTTTGCAAACGATATTAATAGGATTTGTGATTCTTGGTAGGTCTCTTACTGCATGAACTAAACTGATTCTAATCATATTTTCAAAATTCATGTGACACATCCTCTGGTGCCATAACAAACTATCATTAATTTGAGTCATAAAGCAATGGCCATGAGCACCCTTGAGCTGATAGATATTTCCATTTGTCCTCTTACCAACAACAATCATAGATCTAGGTCCTTTTCTAATCTCATAACTTTCATCCTTAGACACAAGATTATATCCTTTGCTACACATTTTTCCAACCCTCAAAGGATTATGCCTTAATCCTTTAACATAGTAAACATCTTCAACATTATGCTTGCCATCAAAATTGATTGAATCTATTCCACAAATCTTAGCTCCTGAATCATCTCCAAATTTAATTAATCCTCCATCATACTTTTCAAGTTTAACAAAATTACTTTTGTTTCCGGTCATGTGATTAGAGTAGCCACTATCAACAACCTAGTATTTTTTATCTTGTCTAGCATGAAATGTAGATACCAAAGTACCTTCAATCCTATCCTTGTTTTCCAGAACACTTTCCTTCACACAACTATCAAAGTTAGCAGAAGTAGATTTATCCTTTAAAGCTAAGAACAAGCATTCATCATAATCTCCATAATTAGATTCATCAACAAAAATACCAACATCTTCTCTAACATAGTAACTTCTCTTAATCATCTTTCCTTTGTTCTCCTTACTTTTATTGTTCACAACTCTATTTGGACATCTTGAAGCATAGTGACCTATATTTCCATAGCTAAAAAATTTGAAAGGTAGTTTACCTTTATACTTACCAGTGCCCTTTTTCATCCTTCTTACAAAGTTAGCTTTGACATCATCAAGATCTTCTCCATCTGAATCTTCAACCCTTTTTGATTTTCCAACCTTGAAAGTAGTCTCTACTTTTAAACCATTTTTCAAACCATGTTTTCTCATTTCAAATGGAGTTAGTATAACCAACAACTGGTCTCTAGAGTAAGTATTAAAATTTGCAACTTCCTTAATAGAAGATACCTTTTCACTATAAGAATTAGGAAGAGATCTAAGAAATTTCTTTCCCACTCTTGGTTCTTTGACTTGCACACCAAGACCTCTCATCTCACTTGCTATCTCATCAACTATTTGCATGTAGATTGTGATTGTTTCATCTTCAAACATTCACAGGGTCTCAAATTATGTCTTCAAATTCTGCAACTTCACTTGTTTAACCTTTTCATCTCCTGCATAAATGCTTTCTAGCTTATCCCAAACTTCTTTAGTAGTCTTAAGATTCATAACTTTTACCAATCCAAAATTTGAAAGACTGTTCACAAGAATAAATCTTGCCTTGCCATTTATTTCATGTGCCTTGATCTCATCACTTGTGCTCAGACCATTTGTAGGTGAAGCATATTGATTATTTATTTCATTTTCAATCTCATATCCAAAGGATTCCAAATATCCTTCCATCTTTGTCTTCCAAAATGCATAATCTGTGTCATCAAACTTAGGGAAAACAATCTTGTTCACCAACCCAGATCTACCTCAAGCGGTCAAGATTTTCTCCAAGGAACCTCACTTTTATACCAATTGTTAAATGGACAAGACAACTAAGAGGGGGGGATGAATTAGTTGTACCGAATTAAAACATCAAAACCCTCAATAGTAATCATATCCACATGCATTTATTAAACCCTTAACGTATTATAATGTTTAAACATGAAAAGTAGATAACAAAAACTAAAATAAGAACACCATACACAAGAGAACACCAGATTTACATGGAAAACCCAATGAGGGAAAAATCACGATGAGGATTAGCTCACAATATAAGTAATTGAAAAACTAGTACAAGGGCTCACTACCAAGATAGGACACACTATCCAAAAAGCCTCATAGCCAAGATTAATTTCTATAGAAATA
Source organism: Sequoia sempervirens (assembly GCA_007258455.2). Lineage (NCBI taxonomy): Eukaryota > Viridiplantae > Streptophyta > Pinopsida > Cupressales > Cupressaceae > Sequoia > Sequoia sempervirens. The sequence goes on from VDFB02163400.1 coordinate 101,845, forward strand.
AAAAGAAGATAGAACAAAAATGTTACATAGAGAACAACTTCTCAATGTAATAGGGAATCCAACTCAATTACTTCAACTCTTTTGCAGTGTTGTTTGAAAGATTGCAGACATCTTCAGTTCACTGCCTTTAGAATTCCAACACTTTAAAGTTTGCACTAGTCTACTCAAACTCACACTCTACTCTTTAAAAATTCACATCACTTGCATCACACACATCTATCCTTTCTATCTTGACAACCTTCAACATCTCAACTCATACTTATACCATCCTCAACCTTGAAAATTTTCTCCAAGGTTGGCAATACATGCTTCACACTTTGCAATTTCAAATTAGGTCGTCACTCAACATTCTCGTGGTGGATAGGAATGAAAGTGGACCAAAAAAACACTTAACTAGGACCTCAATTAAATATCACATGCCACGCTACGCCTTTATTACCATTTGAACATATTTGAATGTAGTGTAAATACCAGGTCGATCGTTACCCATGAAAACACATTAAACTTTGAATTACGTACTTCCTTTGATCAATCTGAAACTTTCAGACAATAGACTTCACTTGAACATGATCCAAGAACATCTTGGAAACCAAAAAACTCCTTTGCAAAAATTCTCACCTGAAGATTATAAGCATACTTTTTATCCAGACAACACTACTAGACACTGCAATACTCTGTAACTCAAAAGACCTTCTAATACACCTAACCATGAATCCTCTTGACACAAAAGAGAACAATGTTATCAACTCTCCTTTAGAACCACAAGTATTAAAAAATAATTGTGGAGAAATGTGGAGAAAATAAATTTCTCCCTAACACCTTTGTACACAACACTGTAAAGCTAGTTCACACACTGGTGAACACAACTTCCTCTAACCAATGATCCAAAAGCCAAAATTTTGAGTATAGAAACTCTAAACATCTCTAACCAACATATCCAAACCAAAAAAATAGATCTTCACCCTGGAATAAATGCGAAGCAAAACTAAAACACCTATGCAAAATAGATCAACACCTCTACAACACCCTATTTCATTATTTTATCAATTTTCTCACTATCCTCAACATCTGAACCATAAATAGAATCTTATCAAAGCAACAATCTCTTCTCAACCACTCTACTACTATCATAAATGACAACTTAGGATTGTTAATTCACCTCCCTCTCTCAACACAACTTTGTGTTCAACATGGGAAGTGTAGATGGGAATATTAATTTTCCATGGCATGGTTAATGCATATTTTAATGAAAATATTGTAGAGGATGTTGTAAAATAATATTGGTGGAGAAGTTCGATCAATGGTGCACATAGGTCCATGAGAGGAAGAGGGGATTTTTTCTATCCAAATGCTATAAGAGGAGAAGGAATAAGTATTACAAGGTACCTATTACAATGAGAGTTTTTTGTATGATGTTTACAATATAGAAGGGTGATTCTATCATCCAACTTAATTTTGTGAGCCCAAGCTCATAAAATGTTTCTGACATGGTGTGTTTGATGCATGAGTATTTGGATCCAAAAGAAATTCCATATCACCAAAAAAATCTTTTCATGTTACATTTTTGATTTTTGATGTAGGTTTGAACTTCTAAAGCATCTTGTAGAGTATTGTAAGGATAAAAATCTCCATTGATCAAGACTTGGCTTCCATTTCAAAAATCATAGGCAACCAAACTATTTAATGTGATTATATTACACAATTTCAAGGTTTCAAGGGTTGAAGGGTTCCATTAGTATGGAAAAGAAAAATTGTAAAGTAAAATTAATTAATTTTTACTCAATTTGGATGCCTAGGGAAGTGTGCATAAGGAAAATGACTTTTGACATTCCATTCTTGTTTTGTTATTTCAATTTATGGAGGAAAAAACTAGTGATTTTTGGGAAAATAATTAATAACTCTTTGGTTTCCAATTTTGGATGAATTAACACAACTTGGTTTATGATTTTATTCTTTATTTAAAGAAATATATAGAAGCAAGGTGTTGGATATGGTGCAATAACTTTGATGCCACATTTTAGAGTCAAAAACTATGTTTTATTAGGAATTTCAGAGGTCAAGATGATGAAAATGAAAGAGCAGATTTGGGTGCCACATTTTTAAGCCTCACAAGGGTTTTAACCTATTTAAAATATAACATTTATTGGTGTTAATATGTAGCAATAAACAACAAAAATGTTGAAGAAATGATTTACAAGTTTCTCTAGAGGATTGTATGAGAAAGAATGTAAGAAACTAGCTTGCCAAGAGGAAAGGAATAAAAGAAGATGAAAAAGATATTTGGAGGGGTTCAAAGAAGACAAGAGAGTTGTAGGATGAAGGTAATATTTATATTTTAAAATAATATTGAAACAAGAACATGAGAAGGAATAAGGGTTTGAAGATTTGAAGGCATGAAGTGCCTAGAAACCCTTAAAATTTCTTATTTTTTTATTAAATCATAAGTGCATGTAATTAATCCATGAAGAATTTGTTGAATGAAAATACATATGAGGGTTTGAATAAATTTTTATTTCCAATTTTTGTTGTAATATATATGTTGTATTTGATATGTGTGCAAAATTTTGGGATGGATGATATGTTAAGGCTGCAAGATTGGGTAGTTTAATAAGACCCCCTATCTTGTCTACATCAATATTTGTGCCCATCAACATTACACTAATCTTTGTCCATCTATGCTACATAGGCTTGATGTGTTCCTATGGTGATAGGATTATAGGTGTGAACCTATGGTAGTTGATAAGGCAGAGCTCCCATGGATTTGTTTTAGTTTATAGGTCTTGCTTCATTATGGGGTAATGAGATAACATGTGATAGACCTATAAAACCCATCTAAGCTAATCATGTGTGATTCATGAATTTTTTATGATGGAACCAACAAATTGTGTGTTTTGAATTTTTTAATTCATTTCCCAATATACATAAAGGGGTTTTTCTTATGTGTGGGATTTAATTAAATGCTTCTAGAAATGTCAAATCCACTTGAAACATAAAGAGGTAAAAAATACACCCACTTACGTATATATATGTATGTGTATATATGCATGCATGCATGCATATATATGCATACATATATATGTTGGATATTGCTGACATATGGTTGTCATTGATGTCAACACTATTTCCATTAATGTCTTTAAGGCTGTATATGTTGAGGATATTGAGAAAATTGTAATAAAATAAGTTGCAGGTTGCCGGTGATGCAGTGAAGTTCAGTTTGGTGGCTAGCTCAGTATATTGATGATAAGAGGTTGCGGATTAAAGGGTTTTTTGAAAAGTATATCTAGTTTATCCACATGAAGTTTTAGAGGTTCACATGAATATTTGATTGAGTTATGAGTATCTGTGTTCTGACAATTGTTTTGTTGCTTTAGTGGTGTTCTTGAAAGAAGATGATGTGATTCTAGTAATTTGAGTTTTTGTGGATACTTTTGTGGTGATTCATGATGCTTATGGATGTTTCTAGATTGTGTATCTATGTTGTTGGTCTGCAGTGATCGTTGTGTTCGCGATTGGTGATTTTCTTCTATGAGTTCATGTTTTTCATGATCATGGTCAAAAGGGTGATTGTAGTGTGTTGCGGATCTTCGAGGCATAATTTTTGAAGGTGTTTCATATTTGAGGATGTTTTTTTGGGTCCTTATTATGTTTTAGCCGACATTGTTTGGTCCACATGGATAAATTGTTTATTGATCTGGGCTGATAGTTTGTGCAGATTTCATATTTTGTTGGGCCGACATGTAGTTGATCTGTTATCCTTAGTTGCAGATATATATGATTGATTGTTTATACCATTTGATGGTATGGTGTGTGGTGTATGTTGTGTGTTGTGTGTGAATAATCTTCTAACATTTTAGAGGAAAAAGTAAAGTGTGAAGAAGAGTGAGCAGATGAAAGTGTTTATGTGCTTAACCAGAACTATAATCAAGCTTTAGAAGATGTTATTTTCTCAGTTCAAAATCTTCTGGATGTAATCTGAATGTGACTATAACATAGCGAGTCTTCTTTTGGAAATAAGCCTTCTGTATTTGAGCAGTGTGCTCTAGGAAGTGTGCCTGAATGCATGTGCATTCCCCATTTGTAATAATTTTAACAAGGTATAATCTTGTGGATTAAACCTCCACCGTGGTTTTTCCCCTAACAGGGTTTCCACATAAAAATATTGGTGTTATGTGTGTTTTTGATGTGGTAATGGTTTATGCTTTCATGTTTATTTATCAGATATGAGAATAAGTTTAATATGTATAATTTCTATGAAAACTGATTCACCCCCCTCTCAATTGTCTGCCCTTGTGTTTCCAACAATATATACATACATATATGTATCTATGTATCTATGTATACACACACATATACATATGCATACACATATATACATACATACATACATACATATCTATGCACATATATGTGTGCATACATATGTACATATGCACATATATGTATATATGTATGTATATGTGTAGACACCTAAAAATGGCTAATGCATTTTCATCTTATCATTTTGTCATTATCATTATCATTTTTCTATCTATATTAATTAAATAATATTAATTATTTCATTAAGCTAACATTTTTATCTTTCATCCGTAATAATTAAATAATTTTTAATTATCTTAATCTATTTATCATATTTATATTAATTAAATAATTATGTTTATTAATTATTGAATTAATTCATCTCTTATCATTTTCCCTCAAACATTAATTAAAATCAAATTCAATTTATCTTTGTTAGAGTTGGCTATGAAAATACCCAAGATCTAGAGGCTCAATGGAAAGAACAAAGAGATCAATATGCAATGCTCAAGATTGCGATGGTATTAAATCCAATGGAATTGATTTACAAATGAGAACCCCTTGTTTATATAGCCAAGGTGAGATAAAGGATTAAACAAGATCATGACAAGTGTCTTAATCCTATGACATGATACAACTAACTTGATGTAAAAGTCAAAAAGATAAGATCTAGACATGACAACTAAGTCTTCTAGAATTAATCTTAGGACCTAAGTAAACTTAACATGTGAATATATCCCCTAAGTCTCCTAGTAAGGAATTAAGTAGGTAAAAAATATTTTTTCAAACCAACACCCCCCCTTAAGTGCAACTTAGGGAGTAGATTACTATGCAAATGATGCTAGAATGGGTCCGAACTATGAGGCCATGTTAGGTACCCATGTACAAATGAAAATGCAACCTCTCACGAATGGAGAAAAGGAGAAAACCTAGTGGGACAAAACTCCTCCCCAAAAGAGAGATGAAATACAAAAAATCTCTCAATGATGCATGAGAGGGACAAAACCCCATGTGAGGAAAAAGACCCCCCATAAGAGAGAAAAGAAAGAAGAGATATCATGCAGCCCCCCTTAATGGTGAGTCTCATGCAATGGTAGAAGCTCGAAATTGAATGTTGAAGATGATCCAATGTCACCGAACAACATTCCTCCCCTTAGGAATAAACAAAACCAAGAATATATGCATGATCTCTTCCCATTCCTGAAAGGAATATGTGAGAAGAAGAATGATATGTGATGTCTCTAAACTACGCTCAATTGTCTCTATGTTGATTTCAAAAATTGAAACAATCCAAATAGATGTTCTAGGCCACACTGCTAAAGATGTCAATCCATGATCTAGTACAGATGAATGCAAAACACACTCCAAAGATAAAGATGCCTCCTCTAAAGATAAAGAAGCCTCTTCTAAATATTGTCCAAAATTATCCACACTCACATCAAACTACAAAGAATGATCATGTAGAGAATGAACAAGAGGGTCAGAGTATTCTCTCATAATAACCGAAGAATAATCATCTCTATCAAAGAGAAGATGAATGAAATCAATGGTGTCTCCCAAATTTGAAATGTGATTCTAAACAAGAAACCCACCAATGGCTATCAAGTATGCATCTAAAGTAGATGCAGATGGAAGATGATGAAAATTCTGCTACACTAAATCAAAAGAAGCCATATTTGTAACAACACAAGAATCATCAAATACAAAAATAAATGGAGGAGATGGAACAAAAGGCTCAAGAATTAGATCAGATGTGATAATTCTCAAGTTCAAGAAGTCAAATGTCTCCTTTGAATCATGATTCACACTAAAAGTGTGATCAACAACCAAAGGAACAATGTTGATGTCATCAAAAGAAAAATCTGCAAAGGTATACAACTAAGATGAATGATCAACCATCCCAATAGCAATAATCCCTCTACTCTCCAAGTCTCTAATGATAACTAAATCAAGTGTAAATTCCACAGTTCTCCCATCTCCACCATGTGTAATCTGATAGATGGAAAGAATATTGTTTGGAAAATGAGGTATACACCAAACATCATTGAAAGTTCCCTCCCCAATATCAATAGATCCCTTCTCAATTACACTCATATATGTATTGTTCCCATAAAAATAGGAGACATAGCACAAGTCTCAAAAGAAGAAAAGATAGACTGTGAAGATGCTACATAATGAGATGCTCATGAATCTATAGGTCATTTCTCTAATCCAATATCAATAATAGTTGTTGGGAAATGTGTCTCAACCTTGCAATTATATAAAAGTTATTTTTAATAAATATATATCTATATATCTATATATATATATATTTCATAGTTACACTAATAGGTGTAATATACAATGGCATTAAGGGGGGGGAGTGGGATGCATGTAAACAATTTTTTGTTAACTTTTTCAAAAAACTTTTGAAATGGCTGACATACATTAGATAAATGATACATTGTAAATCTAGACCATTAATTATTAGGTTTTAGATATAATGGTGGATATTTTGTTGGCCTGTCTTGCCCTAGAATGTAACTATATTTTATGAGGGCATTGTATTACGGTTGTTGTAGAGAGATGGTGATGTAATTCAAGAGTCTGATAGTATTTGTGTTGTCTCTTGATATCTAAGTGGTGATACTCTTGTGAGAAGCTTTCTTTACAAGCAAATTGCAATCTTTGTGATTTATTGAAATATTGTATTGGGCATCTTTTAGATTGTGGGGTTTTTGTCCCGAAAGGGTTTTCCCACATAAATCATTATGTTGTGGTATGCATGATATTTGTGTTAATTTCTATTTAAGTGTTTATAACTGTTAAAGATCTGTAAATTTTTTCATTTTTTCCCTCTCATTATTAGTGTAGGAAGTTGTTCTGATACCTTAGCTTCCTTGGTTTTAGTTGTGGGTTGTTGGGTTTTTTGAACTAATCTAGATTTGAGTGGGAGCTTATGCAGAAGATACTTTGTGATCTTGTTGGAAGAATTTTTAGATGACAAGTTCATTAAGGAGAATAGAGGTGGATAAGTTTTCTAGAAATAATTTTGAAATGTGGAAGCTAAAGATGGAGGATTTGTTGATAGGTTGAGATATGTGGGATGTCGTTGATGGGAATGTTTCAAGGCTTGCAAATCCTACTCAGTCTGCTTAATATGATATTATGGACCGTAAAGCCAAGGGTCTAATCAGATTGTGTTTGGTAGTCTTTTTTTTTAATTAATGTCCATGAGGAGACCTCTACATAGAAACTATGGAAGAAGCTTGGTGAGATGTATTAGGCCAAATATTTAGTGAAAAAGATTTTCTTTAGGAAGAAATTGTATTCCTTGAGAATGGGAGAGGGTGGATGAATCATAGACCACCTCGAAGCATTCAATATGTTGGTGGCTCAATTGGCATCTGTTGGTGTCAAAATGGATGAGGAGGAGAAATGTCAAATCTTGCTTTGTTTATTCCCTAATTTGTGGGACCCTCTTCTTATGGATATTGGGAGTACTACTATTTTGAAGACTAAAGATGTGGTGGGTTCTTTGCTTTCTGAAGAGATGAGGAGAAAGGTATCCATCACTGCTAAGGAGGCCCTAAGTGTCCATGAAATACCTAAGGAAAAAGTCAAGAAGAATGAAAAGCATGAAAAATCCAAGTCCAAGGGGAGATCTAAATCTCTTGGAAAGTCCAAAGTTATCTGCTAGAACTATGGTAAGCTTGGACATGTTCATAAGGAATGCAATGAAGAAAAGAAGAAGAAAAAGAAGAAATTTGATTTTGATTCTAAGTCTAAGAAGGAAGATGGTGACACATTCATTGCAGCTTTGGAAACTCGTGTAGGTAATGATACATGGTTAATTGACTCAGGTGCATCTTTCCATATGACCTTCAATAGAGATTGGTTTTTTGAATATAAAGAATTTGATGGAGGTAAGGGTGATGATTCTCATTTAGACATTGTTGGCCGTGGTAAAGTTAAAATTAGGTTTTATGATAGTAGAATAAAAAGGATTAGTGGTGTATTGCATATCCCTGGGTTAGCACAAAATTTGTTATCTGTGAGCAAACTAATAGATGTGGGTGTATAGGTAGTATTTTCTGATGCAGGATGCAAGATGGTTAGAGGTGCTATGGTGATTGCTAGATGTTTCAAATATGGCACATTATATAAGATTGATGTATGCACTATTGAGTGAAATAGTACTTCTATGAAAAGAAAGTCTATGGAAGAAGTGAGGGTTTCACCTTCAACAAATGCTCATGGCTTTTGGTTACCCAAGGGTGCTCTTTCTTCTAAATCAAAGTTACATATAGAGAAAACTATGTTATGGCACTAGAGACTTGGCCATATTAGAGAAAACGGTCTAAGGACCTTGAAAAATAAAAACCTTGTTGAAGTTTTGTTTGATTGTAATCTTGAATTATATTTATGTGAGCATTGCATTTATGGAAAACAAAACCGCATTCAGTTTTACTCATGTTCTCATAAATATTGTTGTGTATTGGATCTTATTCATTCTAATGTGTTTGGTCCTATAGATGTTCCTTTGATTGGTAAACCCACATATTATGTTTCGTTTATTGATGATTATAGAAGAAGGACATGGGTATATTTTTTAAAGAGTAAATCTAAAGTTTTCAGTTGATTTAAAGAATTTAAAGCAATGGTTGAGTTGTAGACTGGCAAGAAAATTAAATGTTTGACTGATAATGGAAATTAATTTTTCTCTAATGATTTTGATAGATTTTGTAAAGATTTTGGTATTCATAGATAGAAGACAACTCCATATTCTCCATAATAGAATGGAGTTGTAGAAAGAATGAACAAGACACTAATGGAAAAGGCTAGGAGTATGTTGAGTGGTGTTGGCCTAGAACAAAGGTTTTGGACTAAAGCTATTGTCTCTATCTATTACCTAATTAACATGTGTCATGCATTAAATTTTGTTGATAAGACTCCTATAGAGGCATGGTCGAGTTGCAAGCCTTCATTAAGACATCTTAGATTTTTTTGTTGTGAGGCATATGCACATGTCCCAAAGGAAAATTGAAAAAATTTAGAGAACAAGGCTATGAGATGTATCTTCATTGGATATAGTTATGGTGTGAAAAGATACAAGATTTTGGGTCCTGTTGCACAAAAGGTAATGTATACTAGAAGTGTTATTTTAAGAGAAACTAAGTCATCTTTTGTTACATTGCAACCAAAACAAAGTAAATAGGAAGATGTGATTCAATTTCCTTCTACACTCGAGAAAGTTGAATTGAGGCCCAATGATAGAAAAGAAGTTGAGGAGAGCTCATCTAGCTTTGTATCCTTAGAAGAGGAGGAAGAACCTCCAACTCAACTTGTTCATAGGTATACAAGGAATAGTAAACCACATGAAAGGTATACATTTGATGATTGGAGATGTATTTTTTCTTTGAATACTAACACGGATGAACCCAAATCTATAGAAGAGACATTAGGTATGAAGTAGAAGAGACATTCGGTATGAACGATGCAGAATCTTGGAAGATTGTTATGGATGAAGAAATGGTATCTTTGAAAAAGAATGTTACATGGGATCTTGTACCATTTCCTGAAGGACAAAAACTTGTTGGTTGCAAGTGGGTGTTCAAGAAGAAGATTGGTTCACATGGAGGTATTAAGAAGTAAAAAGCAAGGTTGGTTGCTAAAAGGTTACTCTCAAGTTGAGGGTGTTGATTATGGTGATATATTCTCTCTTGTTGCCAAAATGACAGCCATTAGATTTTTAATTTCTATTGTTGTTGCTTATGATTTAGAGGTTGAGAAAATGGATGTGAAAACTGCTTTCCTTCATGGTGACTTGGAGGAGGATATTTATATGATACAACCAGAGCACTACGTGGTGAAAGGTAAAATTAAGTTGGTTTGTAAATTGAAGAAATATTTGTATGGCTTAAAATAGAGTCATAGGATGTGGTACCAAAAATTTGACACATAGTGTTGAGTTTGGGATTTGAGCATTCTAAATCAAATCATTTTTTTTATTATAAAACTAATGGTGATGATTTCCTGTTTATTATAGTATACGTTGATGATATGTTATTTATTGGCAAAGGGAAAGGTATGATTTCAGAACTAAAATCTCAACTTGCTTCTAAATTTGAAATGAAAGATCTTGGTGCAACTAGGAGCATTCTTGGGATGGAAAGTAAAAGAGATAGAGTGAAAAAAAAGCTATGGCTTGGCCAAAGTAAGTATGCCAATTCAATTTTCCTGAGATTTAACATGTAGGATTGTAGACCATTGTGTATTCCTATTTCAGTTGGAATAAAGTTATCTATTTTAGATTTTCCAAGATCTCCACCAGAGATGGAAGACATGAGTAGAGTGTCTTACCAAAGTGCAGTTGGAAGTTTGATGTATGTTATGGTTTGTACTAGACTAGACATTGCCCAAGTAGTGGGAGTTCTTTCCAGATATATGTCTAATCCTAGTAGAGTTCATTGGGATGTAGTTAAAAGGGTCTTCAAATATTTACATGTTACTTCAGATTTCCTTGTTTTATCATATTAATGTGACTGAAGATGATACTTTCCTTGATATTCTTGGTTATGTGGATTCAGTTTGGGCAGGTGATATTGATAATAGACGATCCACCAATGCTTATGTGTTTACCTTATTTGGTGATGTAATCAGTTGGATGAGTAAGTGATGGGTTGTAGTTGCTTTGTCCACTACTCAAGTAGAGTATATGGCAGCTACTCTGCTTGTAAAGAAGCCATTTGGATTAAGAGACTATGTTTAGATATTGGAATAAAACAAGGTGAAATGTCAATCTATTGTGATAGTCAGAGTGTGATATGTCTAGCCAAGAACCTGACATTTCATGCCAAGACCAAGTACATTGATGTACAGTATCATTTTGTTAGAGATATGGTCAAAGATGGCAGGGTGAAGCTGGTTAAGGTAGTGACTTTGATGAATATTGTTGATTCTTTAACTAAGCTTGTGAGCATAGAGAAGTTCAAATGGTGTTCAAAGATTATAGGCCTTTCAGCCCTAGAAATTAAGAGACAATGTTTACTCCCTCTCGTTGCTCTTGCAAGGTGTTCGACAAGTGGGAGATTTGTTGGGAAACATGTCTCAACCTTGCAATTATATAAAATATATTGTTGATAGGATATATATATGAATATATATATATATATATATTCCTAGTTACGATAGGTGTAATATATCAAGGGGGAGGAGTGGGATGCATGTAAAAAAAATTTTGTTAAGTTTTTCAAGAAACTTCTGAAATGGCTGACATACATTAGATAAATAATACATTGTAAATCTAGACCGTTAATTATTAGGTTTTAGATCTAATGGTGGATATTTTTTTGCATGTCTTTCCCTAGAATGTAACTTTATTTTATGAGGGCATTGTATTATGATTGCAGTAGAGAGATAATGATGTATTCTGAGAGTCTAATAGCAATCATGTCATCTCTTGATCTCTGAGTGGTGATACTCTTGTGAGAAGCTTGATCTGCAAGTATATTGTAATCTTTGTGACTTACTAAATAATATATTGGGTGGCTTTTGGAGTGTGGGGTTTTTCTCTTGAAAGGGTTTTCCCCATGTAAATCATCATGTTAAGGTATGCATGATAGTTGTGTTTATTTTTGTTTAAGTTTTTCTAACTGTTAAAGATTTGTAAATTTTTGCATTTTTCTCCTCTCAAGATTAGTGTAGGAATTTGTTCTGCTAACTTAGCTTCCTTACAATAGCACAAAGAGGGGTGTTCACAAGAAGTTGAGTCCACTTTTGGCCAAAAATTGGAAGTGTTTTTCTTGATTTTTAGAATTTGACACATTTGATCTTAAAATTTGAAGCACTTAGAGATAGAATCTTGAAAAAAGTAACTAATCATAATATGTAGTACTCGAAGTCTAGTTTCCAAATATGTAAATTATTTCAATACCCAGATGCTACAAATTGATTTTCAATAGGTGTTTCTAAAAACCACTATTTAAATTCACTTTTTTTACCATACCATGCATGTGTACGTCATCCATATTTTGACCTAAATAATCGTATTTTTCTAAACCCTTTTGGGAAAATATTTGTAACTCACTGAAGCACATTTTCAATATT
>VDFB02163401.1:0-14456 GCA_007258455.2 Sequoia sempervirens
ATAAGGTGAAGAACATATAACAGGTAAAATTCTCACATAATCATGAAATTTTACCAATTATCAAAACTTATTTTTGTTTGTTTTTTTTGGTTAGTAGGGGAGCAGGTGTCTTTGGAAAGGAATAAATGCTTCAAATTGAATAATAATCAAATAAAATTTTATCCAAAAAATATCTTTATAAATAATTATGGACTAGAAACATCATATATATTACTGGGCGGGTGCATGAAGTTGGTCGCACTTTTGTGGCCAAATGGGAAAAAAATGGGGAAACACATAACGCGAGCGCATTATGTGCTTTTAAAAGAAAAGAAAAAAGTGAAATCTGTATCATTTTCTTTTCACTGTTTCTCAGCTCTACCCATGGCCAAAAACCCTCAATTTCGCGCTCGCGTTCTAGGAGGAAGGACTTCTACAAATTTCATCAAGAACAGTTGGATTTTTTGTGCAAATATGGCGCCACGACGACGAAGAGATGCAGGAGGTAAGTATTGTTTACTATTTGTTAGTTTGAAATTGATTTTGTTTGTTTTAGGTTAGATTTGATTTTTTTTTTTAATATGTAGGAAATCCTGCAAATTCTCAACAAGAAGAGGAGGTAAATCCTCAATAGCAAAATCCTCAACAAAATCAACCTCCCCCACCATTCTCTCAATTCCCTCCTGGCACTCAAGAAAATTTGAGGAGTGAAATTGAGAACAATAGAAAACAACTTGAGGATCTTATCAGTAGGTTGAGTGATCCAAATGCTTCAACCACACAAAGAATGCTTCTAGCAAATTCATTGAAAGACATGTTAAAAAATTTAGATGCAATCACCCAACAAATATCTAGATGGAAAGATAGGAGGCAGACAAATTTAGGGAATATTATGCTAAAAAATTATCATATAAACAAGTAAAAGATTTTAAAATTACTAAAGGTGATTTGTGCTCTCTATTCAACGTAATCTCTAAAACAAATCAAAATTCCTTTGCCCTCAATGCAAAGAGGTTTCATTCATTGGTGCCACCACCAAGCAGATTAAGAACCATTTTTATGAAAGATGGTATATGGTCTTTGATTACCCACCATGTAATAATTGTGAAGTCCCCCAATATTTTCTTAGGAAACTATACAGTGAGTTTGTATTGAACCAAATCTCAAATTATTTTGATATGAGGGAGTTCTAGGGGAGAGGTGGGGGTCAGCTCAGGATAGGCCCTAAGTGGGTAACAACCTGGATCCCCATTGACTCTGAAGCAAGGGAGACTCCACTCCCTCAGGCCAGGGGCCAAGGGAGAAAATTGTGATTCCTACCGTTGCGAAGGAGAGTGTCGACATAGAGACATTGCAGGCGATCACAACTTTGACCCAGAGTGTCATCCATCACACTAGCCCTGTTGTACAACACCATCCAGGGGAGTCTTCAGGTGGTGGCCTTCGAATCCATGTGTCTCAATCTTGCAGGGTGACTTGTTTGTATGACCCTACCGGCACTCAATAGGGTGCTACGCAGGATCCATATGCTACTACACAGCTTCATCTGTATGCATCTACGAGGATGGAGAGGATGGCTGAAATTTTGCATGATGCATATGTCATTGACACTCAGGTAAAATTCAATATGTTCATTGAATTTAATTTATTAAATTTCGAAAGTGAAATGCAAGATTAACTAATTTAGTTTTATTATTTTAATAAAATTGCAGGGTCACAGTGTAGAAAATGGATACACCAATCATCCACCTACTTATTTTTGCAGTACACCTATCGGTTGGGTATGTAAAGTTAGTAAACAATTATAAATTTATTACATGTGTTAATAGCATTGTCTTATTTTAATATGTGATTTTGGATGTTGAACAGGGTACTGTTGGAGGTTTCAAGGAAACACCTCTGAGTGCCAGTAGATTTGATCAAACGTTCACGAAGGTAATATAGAATTTAAAGAGAGCTTAAGTAATGAATTCTAAGTTTAATATATTTGTGTAGTTTATATTCATATTGTTGACCTTACGTTGCATTACATAGATCATTCAAAATCAAAGCATTGTAACTTCAAATTCGATAACTAATAATCAGAAATATATCTGTTTAATAATTGTACTCAAAATTTTGTTCATTACATATCATACATTATAAGTCATCACATGGATCGCTATTGTAACTTTTTTGTGATTGAATAATTTGTTGTTTTATTTTTAGATGTTGGTGACAAAAACACCGCCAAACGTTACGAGGGCAATGGATATTGGTGTTTCCTCCGCTATACAATCCCCGACATGGCCTCATAGGGGAGGTATGAGGCAAATTACTAAATTTCAATTTACATTCATTGTTATAGATGAACTAGTTCTAGTGAAAAATCAAACCATTATTGATTCATAGTTTAATTCCTACTTGATGGTTTATATAGGTTTTGAGCATGCCCGAAAGTATCGGGCGCGTAAATATTTTCCATAAAGGAGAGTGATCGTGGAGATAGCTCGTAGTGATTATTTGGCTAATATATTAATTTTATACTGTGTAATTTCTTATATATTAATAAGTTCCTCTTTTACTTCTTTATTGTAACAATTGAAAGTTCACTAGACCCTAAACACTAGGAGGTGAGTAGCCAGAACACTCCTGAGCACGCCAGAAAATGGGTGATAGATCAATCACCATCGATCGCCACAAAGGAAAGAAAAATTGTATTTTGCTCTAAGCAGGAGAGAATTTTGAATGCACAAAGCCCTTTGTTGTATGCCTACATGGCAATTTTGTACATATTTTGTATTGGATATATTTGACATTGAATGCCTATATGGCATTCTCGTAAGCATATATGGCTATTTTGTAACTATATTTTATACTTATATATCGACATATATTGATGTATAGCGCATATGGATATTTTCTTCTTTAATACAAATCTTTATCGATGGTGTCCATATTTGCAAATTATAAAATTCCTCATGGTTCAATAGATATGAGTTATGTGTATTCAAGTGTATACTTTACAACTTACGCACATATATTTTTTGACTTACATGTGAACATCGAAAAAAGTGTGAAAATTTCTGTGTTTGGAAGTCAAATGTAAGCCGATTTTGCAATTCTCAGTTCTTGCATACTCGATCTTATGGACTTATTCCTTCCTAGCACATATTGTGAATATTTCTCATTTGGTGCAGAAGACAGATTCCTCATTTTTGAACCACTCATAGCAAAGAGATTCACAATAATACTTTAGCATTGGAACACTACTCCATACTTCTCTTGTCTAGACCATAAAGGATTGAAAATTCTTAATTTGATGCAATGATAGTTGTGAGATGAGAATTTATATAACCATGCCTATTTTGAAACTTCGCATCTAATACTGCATCAACAAGAACTTAAGAAGTGTTGTATAAGAGTGTTAGGTTTGATAGGCCTTCTCTTCCCTAAGGGAGGAGAGCCTGCATCTTGAATTTTGAACAAAATTTTAAGAAGCAAACATTTTACCTAAAAGCTTCAAACTTAGATGACATATTTGGCTAAGTCTATCTTGAAAATTATCAATGCATACAAACTCTAAAGGAGATTCTCCCTGAAAAGAAAACTTTACCCTTTTTCCCAAGGAAAGAAATTGCAACAAGTTGCATGTGATTTAATATCTTATTTCTTTCTCACAGTTCCTGGTCAACTATTCATGG
The DNA here is from genome assembly GCA_007258455.2 of Sequoia sempervirens. NCBI lineage: Eukaryota > Viridiplantae > Streptophyta > Pinopsida > Cupressales > Cupressaceae > Sequoia > Sequoia sempervirens. Next base: position 3,663 of record VDFB02163401.1, read on the forward strand.
CTCAGGATAGTTCCGTTCCAAGGCAAGGACACCCAAAAAATCACTGAGATTCTTCTACGATCTACAAGAAAAAGATTTTGGCTCTTTCACAATGTAAATAATTATGTAACACTGTTTTCTTGTTTTCCTTCCACACAGAAAAATGTTCACACTTTTCAGATTGATCAATGATCAATAATGGCTAATTGTAAACACTTGACATTTTTATGTTTTGAACTTTAATTTATAATTTTGGATCATGACATTAAGTGTAGATCACTAATATTTTAATATTTAGAAGTGGTGGTGTATTTTTGCTATGTTATTTGACTATTAATACATGGTGGTGTATTACGAGACTTGATTCTGCTTCAGAGATTTATATATATTTATGATTTTTATATGTTTTGTAGCAGTAAAGCCAAAGGGAGACAACCCCAAAAAAAATTTTCGATTAGCGTGGGTTCTTGAACCCAAAGTAACTGATAACCCAGTAAAAATAGATTTTTTTGTAGTTTATATTCATAGCGTTGATAACATTGCATTGCACATCTTTCAGCTGAAAGCATTGCTTCACGTTCATAGTATAACTAGATGTTGATAGATGACAAAAATTCAATTACAATATAGTTTTTACAAAGTCAACCCTAGGCAGTTATGCAATTGCTTCCACATTGCATAACAAATAACTAGGAGCAGCTACCAATTGCATTTTGGTTGTCATGGCATTCTATGAGACCACATTTCTTTGAGGCATTTTTTCAAATAGTTCACTGCCTTGTCTATACTACCACATTTTTCATACATGTCTACCAAAGCATTTTGTCAAATAGTTCAAGTGTTTCCTTGTTGCTATGGCTAAAAGCCTAAAACAAGTGCTTTCAAAAAAGCTATGGATGCTTGGAAAAAATCTATCAAAAGCATAATAGTAAACAATATCATAGATAAGGCAGTGAACTCTTTGAAAAAATGCCTCAAAGAAATGAGGTCTCATGACCTGATGGAATGCCATGACAATCAAATGCTTTTGATTGTCATGGCATTCCATCACCATGAGACCTCATTTCTTTTAGGCATTTTTTCAAAGAGTTCACTGCCTTGTCTATGCTAACACATTTTTCATACATGTCTTTCAAAGCATTTAGCCAAACAGTTCATTTCCTTGCTGCTATGGCTAAAAGCCTAAAACAAGTGCTTTCAAACAAGCTATGGATGCTTAGAAAAAATCTATCATAGCATAATAGTAAGCAATAGCATAGACAAGGGAATGAACTGTTTGAAAAAAAAGCCTCAAAGAAATGTGGTCTCATGGTGGTGGAATGCCATGATGGTGCAGGAGCACCCAAGCTCCTTGAGGATAATTTGGAGATTCAGGAGATGGAAAGGGTCTTGAAGGCCCTATAAACCTTTTCAAAGCATCAATTATAGCATTTTGAAGCCTATAATGGCATTTGGCATGGATGAGTGTAACAGGAAGATCAAAAGTCCTAAGGGTCCTAATAAGGACCATAGGACCAAATTGACTTGTAAATGGAACAATGATGTTCTAAGAGTTTAAATAGGTATATGATCTTTTAATTAGGTTAAATAAGGTTAAATGATGATATGTAATAGTTTTGGAAGCTTTATAGTTAATAGGAGTTAATAAATTGCAATGTTGGAAATTCAAATTTTTGAAATCCAACTTTGGGTGGAAAAGTGAGTTTTAGGAGTTTTAATCACAATAATGTAATAAAATCAATTCTAATTGATTCAGACAGTTGTAGGACGAGTCTATAAGCCTAGAGAAAGCATTTTTATGGAGGTTTGGCTGATATTGCAAGTGTTGTATGGACAGCTACAGAAAATCAATAAAAACTTCAATCTTTTTGCATTTTCTTGAGTTTTTTTGATGAATCTCTGATTCCTTTTGGTTTCATGCTCATTTGGATAGTTTAATAACTTGTATTTACATGCATTTAACCTTTTGAATGACCTGAATAACGTTGGGAATCACTTTCTTGTGTTATATTGCTGACTGTCCTCAAAAAGTATAGATTTTCACTAGTTTTGAGAGTCTTCATGAATAAATGATCTATTTCATGGGAGAGTGTGACTGAAAACTTGTGAAATGGATCATATCTAACTTTTATTATACAGATCTAACAAGTTATTATGCAGGAAAGATTGATTCTTGGGTGTACACCGAGTTTTAGCAAGGAAAAGGGCATGAAAATGGTGCCTAAAGTGTAGCAGCAGGAGATCTACCTTAATTAGGGGTATATTTCTAAGTTGAAGGTGTTTAGATATGTTGAGTTATTGGTGAAAAGTCCAAGAGAAGGTTCTGGAAGTGTTGGGAAAGCTAATTTTCAAGAGGTCCTAGTTTTGGAGCAATTTATTGAGGGTTTTGTGATTTAGGGTGTTGAGGGTGTCAAAGAAGACTAATACCTTGAAAATATTTGGTTTGGGAACATTTTAAAACACTTTTGAAAGTTTCATAGTCAGGGGATAAGTTTAGAGAGGGGTTGCTTTGAAAAAGTGGGCTAATTAGGCCTTAAATTTGAGGAAACAATAGATTTTGGTAGGTTTGATCCAGAACAAGTGCCATAAATGATTTGATATGTTGTGTATAATCATGAATCACATCTTAATTAGTCATTATATTGAGGATTCCTTAGGGGAAGTTGAGGGAAAAGTGAAAAAACCATCGATAAAAGCCTAGTTGGGCTAGAAGCCTAGACAAGGTGCAAAAAGTGAGTTTTGTCTAAGATAGAGGTTTGGGGCTTTGAAACCATTCAAGAAAAAAAAAATTGAGTTCCTTGAGATCACTCCAATGGTTTGGGTCCATTAGGAAAGTATATAAGTTATAAGTGCACTATTGAGGCTTGTCTCCATCAGGGTGCCTGGAAGAGTGTTTGAGATTGCATCATTGTAATCCTTGAAACTTTGAGTTTTGACTAAAGTCCCATCCCCTCTACATCACATTACAATCAAATTTTTGTGGATTTTCATGGCATTCCATCACCATGAGACCACATTTCTTTGAGGCATTTTTTCAAACAATTCGTTGCCTTCTCTATGCTAGTACATTTATCATACATGTTTACCAAAGCATTCTATCAAGCAGTTCGCTTCCTTGTTGCTATGGCTAAAAGCCTAAAGTAGGTGCTTCCAAAAAAGCTATGGATGCTTGGAAAAAATCTATCAAAGCTTACTAATAAGCAATAGCATAGAAAAGGCAGCAAACTGTTTGAAAAAAAGCCTCAAAGAAATGTGGTCTCAATGGTGATGGAATGCCATGACAATCCACAACAATTTGCTTGTCATGGAATTCGTCATGCCATTCCATCACCATGAGACCACATTTCTTTGAGGCATTTTTTTCAAAATAGTTCAACACTTGTATCTATGCTCTTATGAATGAAATTTATTGGGGGTCAAGATGCTCTTATAATGTCGTCATGGGTGGTCATGATGAGTTAAATTCAAATGAATAACTTGAAATTGCCTCACCAAGCTTCGCACACGCTTTTGTAATGGATTAAAATCATAATTGAGATTTTTCAAGATCATCAAAATAAGGATGTTTCATTTCTTTTTTACTTGAGATTCTCTTGGATGGCTCATAAATCTGCATTTTAGCCAAGGGACACCAATTAATGTTTTCACAGTTTACATCTGAGGATACACAAAGTAAAATAAGATGAGTAGCATTGGCATCAACCAAGAAGCGGCGGTGGATACAAGTATAGAATTAATAAAATTGTTGTGCATATACTTACAAATTAATCTAATGAACCATCCGGGTCTGCTCTACTCTTTATTGTGTCAAGTATTACCTCATGGTCAGACTCACGGACCTTCCACAAGGTCTTGTTCAAAGGTCTACCCTTATATTTGGTCAAACGAACATTGGATGCCACGACAAGGTTTGAGTAATGAAGAATCTTACGATGTGTGTCAAATTCCTCAAACAACCAATGTTAACACTCTTATGTGGGTACCTTCTCATCCACGTTCTAGTAAACAACAACTGAAATCTGTAGGGTGTTAATGTATTCTCCATCTATAATTGGGAGACTGGTTCTTTTTCCTCAACCCGGCCTGAGCTAATGATGCAGCCTGCCCTCTTCATTGTCTTCATGCTGCAATAAGCGCATAAACGATCCTGCATTTATATGTATGGCATATCTCTTGAAATTGAATTAACATTATGAATCACGATTACAAAGTAAGATAACAATATGGAATTTCAAATGCAGAAGAGTAGATATATTACTGGTTGACCTAGATCCAGATGCATGGTCAAAGTCGTGATGATTCCACATCAGATATTGGACGAAATGCCATCGAGAGGGGTGTCGTGTAGAGTGGGCTAAGATAACTTGTCAACCATTTGTCAGCCTCCTAACTCACAATCATTCGAGGGATTGTTGTACATGAAGAACAAAAGCATGCCATCTTATGTGTATCGATACTCCATGAACACGCATTTTGAGCTAAAGGAAGAGTCACGACTCACTTTCGATCTGTTAGTGTACAACAATCCTCATATGAATTACAATGTTAGTATCATCCATCAACCAAAAAAATCTACGAGCTGAAGACATATGTTCATTACCTAGACCCATCAAACCATTACACCACTCGATGATTGATCTTGCATCTATCAACTATGCACTATCTTTATACTTTAACTCTTCTCATGCTAATGCTCTTTTCATGCATGCTCCTGCACCATCATGCTCTCCCTTTCCTTGTCTGGCCTCACAAAATTTCCACATATGTTGAACAAGTGTAGTGAGATGCATCCTGCACAACCAGTAGAACATGCCTTGGCGTTCTTGGTAAATGTACGCAGGATATCTGACAATATTATATGCCGATCATATGATATGCCCCTTTGAGCCAAATGATTGTAGAACATCTAGAAGTAATCTTGCATGAACTCTGGAGAATGCATGCGATCATCACTAATATAAAAGTGATACTCCCTGAATACCTTCCTTTCATCCTCTGTAATTTCAGCTGCATGTATGAATGCTATGTGCACAAATATCGAAACCTGTGTGGAGTTGTAATACTGTGACTGCACCTCATGTTATGGTTGTAGAGTTTAGTTCTCTACAAATTCAACCACTGATACTATGCTACCAAGTGGAAATGTGTCCTTGCATAGCTTGAATTGTTTGTCCAGCCATCGGGCTCTATGGGTATGCCTTGCATACTCATACACTAGATTCTCACAAAACATCGACATGAACTGATACACTGGAATCTTCTAAATAACCAACTCACACCTTTTTGCTTCAGACCCATCTTTTGTAGCATATTCCACTGTTTTATACTTCCTGATCTCTACTAGTTTTTGTCCCACCTCATATGTGCTTTCCATATGTTGACATACTAGCATTCGTTGCAAGCCACCACAACGCTCACATGAACCATCCAAGCATGCTGTCCTATAGAATATTTGGCAATCCTCTATTTCACATAAAAATTTTGATAGGAACTTTCTTGAAGATTTTGGTGGGGATTCTATGCCACAATCCTGCAAAACATCGTTAGTATGCAAATGTAAACATATAGAATGATAAACATCATAATGGTTAGAGAATTCAATATGTAGTTTACAGCAACAAGTAGTGCGTGTGTGATTTATCTTGACATAAAAGGTTTAATCATTTCAAAATCTTTGAAATACTAATTTGAGGATAAATTTTGAAATTTATGAAAAATTTGGGTTTAGGAGTCATATCAAAAATCGTTGGATTGTGGCTCCGGTTTGACTACCGATTCTCCTTCTTCGACATCCCTTTGATTCGAAGATGGCCTTGTGTTATTCTTCCAATACTCTTCAATTAGTGTTCTTAATGCTTCAACAACTTTTTTATCTTTTTGTGGCAGTCTCCCTGAGCATGCCCATAATTCATTTGAATCGGTGCCCTCAATTCTTTTTCGCCTTTGAACGACGTTTGATAAAGTTTTTCTACTAATTCCCATTTGTTTACTTGTCTTTTTAATGAGGCGAGATCTCTTTGTTTGATAGCTTACCAAAGTCGATGTAATGACACATCGGGTGATATTACTATCCTTTGAGAGTGAGATCTTACCCACACTATCATAAACATCCATTAGATTCTTCACAATAGTGTTTTCACTTGATGCATTCAATGTTCTCAACCCAAGAGTCTTCATGATGTTTCTGTACTTTAAACCACGCATCATTTGAACAAATAGTTGACATCTTAGGTCTCATTTAGCCTTTCAAAGTTTTGCCAAATCTTATCGGCGCTATCTTCTACAGAAATTTGCATTTGTGGAATCTTACAGCCCATGTGCTTCAAAATATCCTCATCAATATTAATAAAACTTTGGCTTTCTATGCAAAATTCTAGGTGTTCTCTTAGGTACATACATCTCAACATTAACAATTGCATCAATATTTAATTGAGGTGGGGTAGATTGTGTACCTTCGATCGAGGGTGGAATAGAAGACATACCTTGAGGTTCACATGGGGATGATGGCATACCTTGTTCCTCAACTCAGAGTGATGATGTACTCTCAACTTCAGATGTGGTGGATGGTGTCCAACCATACTCACTTGTGGTAGATGGTGTCCCTCCATATTAACTTGTGCTTAATGGTGTCCCTTCGTATTCACTTGCGGTAGATGGTGTGTCTCCAGCTTCACGGTATGCATCTCCCTAGCATGACTCTTCGCATTCATGCCTTTGTGCTCTAATTTATTTTCTCTTTTGATAGTTGAGGTTCCTCTTCAACTAGCTTGTTTTCATCAATCGTTCCCAATTTCTGCTTTTCACGAAATTCCCTCATCCATTTTTTCTCTTTATCTTTGATGACTTGGAGCTGATCATATGTTAGTTTTTTCCTTTTAACAATTCGTTTCTTCAGCATGATGAATAATTTTACCTGTGCAAAAAGTGCTAAGTTGTCAAATTAACTAATTGAAAGGTTTGGAAGCATAACTCAATGAAATCTTTGGAAGCATACACAAAGAAAGTCAATGAAAGTTGGTTTGTATAATTGTTTGAAAAAATAACTCAATGATAGCTTTGGAAGCATACACAAAGAAATTCAATTGTTAAATTTAACAAAATTCCTCAAAGAGATGTGGTTTAAAAATGTAATAGGAAAGTGTATCGAATTGTGTGATTTAAAATGTCCATTGACAACATAAGGTTGTAACATGACAAACTGGTGCAGGAGCACCTAGGTCATGAAATTCCTTCAAAAGGCTAATTTTTTCAATTTGTAATGTTCAAGTAAATATGATGAGTGAAGGTCATTAAATGATGAATTTCAATGTATTTGCACCATGAAATAGGTCACTAGGTGATATTATTGAAAAGTTGCTTTTATAACAAAAGTTGTCAATTATTGTAAAGGAAATGTAAAGAGTGCACAAAAGCGAGGAAGGTGAAGAGTCTCTTTTGTGGAAGGGAAAGGATGGGTTGATGAAGATGAAGAGGCAGTTATTTCAATTGATTTAGACACCTTTAAAAAGAATTGTAAGCTCGAGAAAGGAAGATCTTCTATCCCAAAAATCCATAAAAATTAATAAAAAAACCTCTGCTCGGTTATTTTGGAAACCTTTTCTATTCTTGTTTTCAGGTTGCATAGTGATTCAAGCATGTTCTAAGATTTGATTCTTGTTAGGGAAAGAGACTTCTTTCATTCTTGAAAGTTGTAGGAATTGTAATTCAAATAATCAATCTAATTTGAACTTAGTTTCCTAAGTCTCGGTCTGTGGTTTCCTTAGAATTGTTTAGAGAGTCTAAAAAGTGATTCTTAGCCATTCCACTGATGTAGGGCTAGTAGGTCAATGGAATGGATCATATTTAGTGTCTTTTCAATGTGAAGATGTGTGTGGTAGGGGTAAATAGAAATAAGAAGTCGGGATACTGTTGCATGAACAAAATTCTGAATTTTCTCATTCAAAAAAATGGTGTTTTCAAGTAGGGTTTGAGGAAACAACATGTAGAGGAGCTTAGAAATGATTTCAAAATAATTTGCAGACATAATGAAGCATGTTTCAATTGTTGGGTAGAGTAGTAGAGGTTTTGCAAATGTTTCATTAAAGAAACCCTCATGGTTGGTGTGTTTTCACCCTATAATCAAATGTTTATTGATTTTGTGTATTGATGGGCATTTCCCATCTTAAAACTTGTTTATTTGTGAGTTTCTACACATGGCCTAAGATTGTTTGCAGGTTTGGTGGATTAGTGAGTAGTTCTATGATGACTTGCTTTGATAAATTTACCTATTTAAAGGACTTTACAGGTAAACTGACATGTTGGTTCTACTCTGTTTTGTGAAATAAGTGTATAAACTTTTATAGTATGTTGAAAAGGATCAAAATAGTCACGAGAATCTGTATTGGGATTGTGTAAATGCATTATGATAGAAAAGGAATCACTTGATTAGATGGAATGTTGGCCTCCTAGAGATATTTGGCATTGTTTGCTAAAAATAGAGAATATGTAGAAACAACGAAAGGAATGTTGTTAAGTGCTTGGGAGAAGTCTCATTTGTGATGCCACAGTTGTGTCTATGCTTGGTAATGTTTTAAAGGTAGATTGTGAAAGATTTGATGATTTGGGCATATGTTTCCAATAAATGGCAATGGTTTCTTGAATGCAAAGTGGTCAGAGTGTGTCTATACTGATATATTGGAATATTACAATCAAAACATGATGAAATTGGTATCTTAAAGGTCTAGTGACAGTGTTAAACTAATGCTGCTTGTTGTTGTTACAAATGGTGTTTAAGTGAAGATAGGATGATGGATGTGTTGATTTGAGAAAAGATATCTTAAATGGCTGGGATGATGTTTGATTACAGGTCTAAGGAACAAAGATGTTTGATTGTTTTTTCCTTGAAGGGGTAAGTTGATTTGATGAGTGATTGTTGTATTTTTATGACAAAGAACAAAGTTGAATTGGTCCCCGAAAATGGTTTTGCTATATGGAGATGGTGAATTAGCTCTTGATAACTTATATAACTTGGGGAAATATAGAATAAATGGATTTTGGTTGAATAGAGAAAAGAAAGTAGTTTTTGGTTCTAATTTGACAAAGTTTGTATAAATTGATGATATTTTACTCTTTATTGATTTTGGAAGGAAGTTCCCTAAAGAAATGATGTTGTTGAGTGGCTTAGCTTGTCGATGTGCATCACAAACAAACAATTTGATCAACATGGAATAAGCTAAACAACAAAATGAAAGCCAAGCCATAATAGAATGAAAAGAAAATGTACACAAATATTTCACATACCTACAAAAAGAAAAGTTTCAAATAGAGGAGTTCTACCCCGATTATGCAGCCTTTTAGCTACCTTCTTGAACTCCTCAAAATTTGACTTCTTCAAAGCTTGTTCCCCTCAAATTTCAATTGTATATCAATTATCACTATAATTCAAACTTGAATTGATATTATATGCCTCTCAATGTGAAAACTCCGCTATTTCATGCAAAGGTGATGGAATCTCAAAATCATGCATGCACACTTCACTCAATCACCAAAAAGCTACTTTTTGTCAGAGCACGCGCAAAACCAGGAGAATATGTAGAATGTGGGCTGACATAATGGGTATACTGTGATTTTTTACCATTTTAGTGATAACATGAGCACGTTATTTATTCCTGAATAGACATATCTCTACTGGTTAATAACGCACTCGCGTTACGATAACCATATCAAGTTGTGTTGGCATATCGGTGAGACACTGTCCATGTCTCCTCGATGCCAACATAGTCAGCATTCGATATCGCCAAGAGTCCTTACAATCGACAAGATGTTATATCGAGTTCACCCATTGCATCGACTTTAGTTTTCCCTTCGGCAAGACTATCACTCTTGCCAGGACCTCACACCGAGCCTTCATGTTAATCCGTGTGCATTCACCAGTTGACGAGACTCATCGTTTTCGCCAGGACTTCATACCGAGGTTCAAAAGTAACATAGACAATAGAACTTACATCGGCGAGACTATCATCTTTCGCTAAGAGATCATACCAAGGTTCAAAGACTTTCTCCGAAGTGATCAACAGTTGGAAAGACTTTCATTCGTCGCTAAGACTTCACACTGAGACCCCTTTAGTTACATTGAGCACCGAATAGTCGGCAAGACTTCACACAGTTGGAAATGCTATCAGTGAGACATACCACTCTTCACTGAGAGTTCTTACCGAGTTCTCCAAGTTACCCCAAGACTACCGTTCACCAAGAGTTATACCGAAGACCCCTCATCATAGGCGAGACTCTCCATCAGTCGTTGAGACTTCATACTAAAGTCATTGTGTCACCACGAAGACTCCAAGATTTCCCCCATCGGCGAGACCTTTCTTCATCGCCGAGGCTTCTTCTTGAACTAAGCCTTTTGGCCAAGGGTCTCCCCGATAAATGATATGTATCGCCTGTCGGCCAAAGATCTCCATGCGGTAAGAGAACATACCAAACACAACATGTCACACCGAAGACTCCAATGTGTAACTGTTCGGCAAGACTTCTGTAAGGTCACAACAACCTGTGCAAAACATAAGGTTACAAATCTACTCGTCGGCCAAACATAGAATTTTTCACACCGAATTGGCTCCAATAGAGGTTTTAGCCTGTGGGATTGAGACATATCTTTCCAACATAGGAGGGAGAGGGTTGAGAGGGAGAGAGAGACCTAACAAAGGGAGAGGGGGTAGGAGGGAGAGGATTGAGAGAGAGAGAGACCTAAGAGAGGGAGAGCGAGTAGGAGGGAGAGGGGGTAGGAGGGAGAGGGTTGAGAGAGAGAGAGAGAGAGACCTAATAGAGGGAGAG
>VDFB02163402.1:0-22013 GCA_007258455.2 Sequoia sempervirens
TCCTTCTGATACTAGAGTTGGCCTTATCAGAATACACACATTGCGATAGAGTGCCATGAGAGTCCTTGTGGTAAAGAGTTGCTGCTAAGATGTGATGGATTTGTGACATGGGATCATTAGACTTTAGACGAGATGTAGGGTTATGACGAATGATGGTAGACGTGGAAAGATTGTTTCAACATTTGGATGAATCACTTTTTATTTTCCAAACTTGGTATGGTGGTTGACAGATTTTGGAGGGATGGTGTTTGGAACCAACACTTTTATATGCCTTAATTGATGACCATTTTGAAGGAGGTGGACATGTGTTATATGTGGGAGTCCTCTTGTCTTGTAGCTCCACATTGTGATTGACTTTTGTATTTGACTTGGTGTCTTTGTTTGATCCATCTTTCTTTGGGATCCATTTTAATTTCATTTGTCCACTTGTCCTTTTGTTTGATTCAATGGCCTTTGACATTTGATTTTGATCTTTTGACTTATAAGACTTTTTTTTTGTTGGTTCCAAAGGGAAGGTTTATTTATGATGAAATGATGGTTCATGGTGTGGGTGGATGGGGTGTTGGCAGCAATCTTATGACAAATATTTCTCATGGATTCCATTTTGGCTTTGCATCGATAAGGTTTCCCGGTATCGAAGTACCAGTGACATCATTTAATTTGCTGTTTTAAGGAATAGCCAAGACCTTGATATACGTAATTTAGCCGGAAGCTATATTGGTTCTAGAATGCCTTGCTCATGTACGCCTAGTCCTTTGCCTTGATATTGCATGCTTTGACAGATTCTATTTGCGATGGGGTATTTTTTGTTTGAAAGCAAGATACTAACCCATCATTAGGTATGTGGATCTTTTATTGCTTGTAATGGCTGCATCTGCAAGAAACCTACTCGACAAGATAGATGACCCTAGTTGATAAAGTGTCTTAACTTCATTGTCATGCTAGACATATTTCTGACTGATATCTTTGGTCTGATCTTGTGATATGTTAGGTTCAGATGATTCTGTTGGTCCTTCCAAGGAAATATCAAAGCCATCATTATGTTTAGTGTCATAAAGTCAATGATTTTAGCTATAACCCAATCATATGCAAGCATTCCTAGTGGAAGATTCACTTGTTCTGGAGGAATATCATCTATGTGTCCCATGAAGGCAAGTGTCTCATTGTGGGAAGTTTCAATAGTCTAGGCCAGCACATAGAGGTCAGCAAGTGTTTGATCATGAATGGCATAAAGGTCAAGGAGTGGATCATTTTGTATTTCTTGGTCCATGGTAGGGTCTTGGTTGAAGATGGAGTTTTCATGGATTTGGACTTCTTGGTCAATGATGGGGTCTTGGTCAAAGATGGGGTTGTTGTGGATGATATAGTTAGAAATAGAGTCATTGTCAAGGAGAGGTGTGTTTTGGATGTCATGATGGTCTTGAAGAACTTCTTGGATGGACTGAAAGATAGGGTCATGGGATGGACTACCTTGTTCTTGACATGAGAGTGACGTTATAAGGTCATGCTTTGGACTTTCATTTTGACATTTATCGTCAAGTCTTTTAAATGGGATTTGAATTTGGACTATGATAGAATTTTCATGACTAGATGTGGCTTGTGAGGGATGACTTGAAAAGGATTAATGAATGACGGATTAGGATAGGACGTGGGGACTTGGATTGGACTAGTATGTGAAGGACTAGGATATGACATGGGTACTTGCATTGGACTAGTGGATAGTTGGTTTCCCTTGTCAAAGTTAGGATAAGGGTGATAACTGGACGTGTGTTGTGAATTAATGTCATGAATGGTATTAAGTGAATTTTGGTAGTGAGGGTAGACAGATGGAGGACTAGGATTGATGGGTTGTTGGTACGAAGGACATTGACTTTCAGCTTGGATAAATTTTCTCCTAAAGTCTGAGGCTTCTTGGTATTGACCTCTACAGAGTAATTCGAATTCAACTTTACTAGCAAGCCTATCAATATGTTGGTGAAGGGAAGACAAGGTGGTGGATGTCATGATGTTGTTAAATGCAAAGTGATAATGACGTATGTCTAATGGAAATGACTAATGCAAGATGACAATGTTGTCAAAGCCAAAGTGTCAAATGTGGACTAAGACAATAATGTTGACAAAGGACTAAAATGATTAATGCAAAGTCTAGGTTCAACATGAGGACTAAGATGAACAATGCAAAGTCTAAGTTCAAAATGAGGATTGAGATTGTTTATTGATGCTTTGTTGAAAAGTCTTAGTTGTCTAAGGTCGACTGTTTGTGTCTAGATTTGTAAATGTTGTGCATAATGTTTGAGTAATCCAACAAGCACTTGACAAACACAATGTTTTGGGTGTAAGCAAGCATGCATAAAATAAGTACAATTCTAATATGCCAATAAGCCAAGGGTTTGTATACTTGATATAGCCCATCGATATACCCCGGATTGGTGATAAACACCTTTCCTTCTCAAGAGCAGATAGCTTAGAATTTTGGTGGCATTGTCTCCCCTCCACAGCTCATTAATGTCATTCGAGCACACCAAATTTAGATTCTTTGGGAAATGACTTCCCAAGAATTGCTATCTCTACTCAAGGGGATTAGTAGTGAGTGTCTTTGGGCATGATACAGTACCCTGCACTATATCAAGCAACGACTAATAGAATGGTTGGACACCAAGAAAAGAGGTGTTTAATATGGGCATTCCATTCGTGGGGCATGATCCATGCGGTGAGAGTCCCCTTTTGGATCCATCTCATCAGAACCACACTCATGATTCTTGGGCTTTCCCCAAGAATCCACTTTTATATACCAGCTAGAAGTCCCTCGGGTTCAAGGTGCTACCAGTCTGAGTCGTCATGGGGTGAGTACCTTTTCCCACTAGAATAGGCCCAAGTTCTAAAGTTAGTAACCATTTATCTTACATCCATTATCGCTCGAAAATGCAAGGGGAGAGGATACTTCAATTACCAAATCGTGAGGGTGACACAAAAAATAAGGTGGGTCTGGTTTTTTGATCACCTACTTTTCACAAGGTGAGAGCATAATCACCTACCACCTTCAAGCACAGTTAGAAAAAATCAAGCACACATTCATTTTAATGCACCAAAGGAAGTGTGTATTAATCTAAAAAAGGACAAGAACAATGTATAGTTTTTAGTCTTCAACACTCGAACCTGCAAACCACAAGTTAGGAGTTTCTTTGATTTTTAATCTTCGACAAATGCATATTTATGCAAACACAGAAGTTTTTTCTTTCTAATATGTTATATATGACTAATATTTTTACTACTATAGCTCCATATGATCACCTACAAGATCAAAAAATAATATTATAATGCAGCCAAAGAAAAAACAAGCTCATTAGAAAATTGCAATTTTAGATACATGTTTTTGACATAGCCGGATTAGATTTTATTATTTGACAACTTTTTGATCTACAAAATAGAAACTCAAAGAAAATATCCTTGCTAATTTTCTGAGGGCTTTCCAAAAATGTAAAGAAGTCGAAAAAATTCCTTGTTTTGCACCTAGAAACGTGGATTTGTGAAAACCATATAAAAAATGAAGATCAAAATTTTTTGCATTGTATTTGACCTCCAAATTAAATCTGTAAAACATAGATCCCCATTAGAATTTAAAGAGCTTTCTAAAATAGTCATTTTTTTTGAAAAATACATCGATTTGTGTCCACAAAATCAATTTTATGAAAATAATTAAAATCGCAATAAGCCCTACAAAAATGATGATAAACCATCAATTTTTTATTGTAGCCTCTTGAGATGATGCAAAAGATTTTGTAAAAATATTGTACAAAAATTCGAAGCTATGTAGAATATATGAAGAAATTGGTAAAACTTGGGGTTTTGTCCAAAAACTGATAGATCTACAACAAAAAGTCAATAAAACCTGCAAAAGGCAAGCTAGATCAAAGGATTCATGTCAGGTTCACCAATGTAACTAAGGGTTATTTTTAGGATTAGATTCAATGAATTGAAAGCACAATAATAAAACCCAAAGAGATATGAAGCACAATGAGAACTAAACAAGAATGATTATACCAGATTCCTCGTTGAAGCTTCCTTGATTCACCTCCATAGCACCTTCAAATTTGTAGGGTGTGATTGATTCCCTCAGATCGAGTGTGTGAGCAATTTGACTATGCCATTGTCCTATGCAAGTTTTGAAGGATTTAAGTAAAATTATTCTTATGCCTATGATAAATGATAAATGACTATAATGCCTATAATAATGAAGTGGTCTCAAATTATGAAAAAAATTGTCATTTTATAGAAAACACAATTTTGAATGGACGAATGAGATCAACCTTTGACAAAAACCTAAAATCAATAGTCAAGATTTCATTTGATAATCCCTAATTAGGGTTAGGGAAAAATCCTTAAGTGAGTGGTCAAGATGTCATAGGAGAAAATCAGATTGGTGGTGGAGAAAAGGTGAGATAATTAATTTTGAAAATAAAGATTTTCAAAATTGAGAAGATAAAGATAGCCTGCTTTGTGAGATTTGAAAAATCAGATAAAAAATGGACTGAAAAACAAATTTGATAAAATAATAAATAATCTTTTTCAGATTATTTACCAAAATGGACCGTCAGTTAAGATTGTGGTGACATTTTAAATAATTTCATTTATATAAAATGAGATGAATATTAATTTTGACAATTAAATAATTAAACATAATTATTTAATTTAGCATATATGATTAAGAATTAAATAAATTAATGAATTTATTTAATTGTGAGGATAAGTGACATATTAAATAAATGAATAAAACTTATTTATCTAATAATCAGAAAGAAATGACTGAAGAAGGGTGATTAAATAAATTAAGAAATTTATTTAATTAGAGGAAGACTTAGATAATGAATGGTCAATGAATTTAATAAATAAATAAACTTTATTTATTTAATAATAAAATGACATGAATTAATTAAATAATTATAAATTATTTAATCAATAGCCGAATGTGGACAAAAGACATAATTAAATGTCATAATTATGGTAGGACTAAAGTGGTAAAAATAAATCTTGTAGGCATAGGTCATTTTTATGTGTCTACACATCCTATTTAATGGCTATCAATTATTGTGCATTAATATTGTTGTTCTCAATATGTTATGTAGGATTCATTATGCCGAACATGGCATTTGATTATTGTCCTAGTGATAATTGTGTGCTTCCTATTTTTTGAATTTATTAGATTCACTTTTATTTTTTTGTTTTTAATACAATATTTATTATTTAAAATGATCCATTTTGTATGGAAGGTTGTAAATTAATTTATTATGATTTTATTATAATTTTTAATTTATATATTTTTATTCAAGTTAAATTTATAATTTGTACAAATAATTTAAATTAGTTGCATGATTTGTAATTAAAGCTTCAAGAAATAGAGTATGTCGACAAGAGATTTGGAAGGGGCGAAAGACAATGAGATGGCCATGAGAATTTGAAATGGACGAACAAAGATTTTTTGATAGATTTTTAAATATTGCTTATTGCAATTGAAAAATCAAGAATCCTTTATTTTATATTTAATCCACCAAATAAAAATAAAAAATCTACCAATAAAAATAATATCCTAGATTTTTCAGGCTTGCTGCATATTGACGAAGAGTAAAAGAAATTTAAAGGTATTGTTAGAATCTCTTTATTACTTTTTGTTTTTTTATGGTTCCTTAATGATATTTATTTGCATATAATATTCATTAGTTTTATAGTATAAATTTCTTAATTATTTATATTTGAATAAAGGATATTTATTATTTTTATCTATATAAAGAATAAGCAATCAATTAATAATATTAAATAGACATAAATAACCATGTATTTAATAATATATCTTGATAATAATTTAGCAATCTGAGATTAATTATTAAATACAAGTATACCTATTATAGGCTTAATCAATCTCAAATTAATTATTAAATACAAATATATCTATTATAGGCATTAAAATTATCTCAATTTTTCACATTCTTGCATTCAAAGTTAACCGACTTGAAATATTTACATAACTTTAATGTGCATATCATCTATATCTTATGGTGTTGTTACACAATAATATAGTGTTAGCAATGTTTATACATTATTATTGAAAAAAAAAAATTGTGGTTGTGTTTATGCCCAAAGTGCAAATAGTTGGATTTTTTCTGCCAAAAATTATGGGTATAAAAGCCAATTTTTTTTCCTAGAATAGAGTAGGGAAAAATTTGGCAACCTATCATTGAAGGCCAAATGTTTTTCAGTACAATGTTTGTGGAAGAGGTGCGAATACATTTTAGTCCCCATTAGAAGTTTCTTGGAAGTAATAAATGTATGGATCTTCAAAGAATATCATGAAAAATTAATAGTGTAAGAAAAAAAAGCTTTTCAAAGTTTCAGAGCTTGTGGAATGGCCACTATTCATTAGTATGGAGATAGATATAAGAGATAGAGGGAGAGAATTAAAGAGAGATATAGCTCAAGATAGAGATGGAGAGTTAGAAAAAATTGTGATAGCTAATATTATGGGTAGAAAGATAGATCCCAATAGAAATGTGTCATCTTATGTCTTTACTACCCCATCTCTCTATTCCTCTCTATTATCTTCCCCCTCTCTCTATGAATATGTACTTCTCTCCCTTTTATATCTATTTATCTTACCCTTTATTATTATTTTCACTCTCTCTCACATGCTTTGTCTCCCTTTCGTTAAAAGGTGCAAGACAGCTAGGAGGGGTTGAATCGGTTGTTACCAAATTCAAACTCAAAACTCAAAACACTTATCAACTTCACAACCACATGATTTTTTTATTAAGTATGAAAATGCAATGTAGATAACATAAAAGAAAATCAACACAATGAACACCATATTTTACGTGGAAAACCAAATGAGGGAAAAACCATGGTGAGGATTATCTTACAATATAAAGTAATAGAAAACCAAATACTAGAGGATCACTGTGAAGGGCTCACTACCCAAATATAAAGGCTTACTACCTAGATATAGGACTTACTATCCAAAAGGGAGGCTCACTGCCTACAGATAGAAAATATAATAGAAAGATCCATTACAAAAAATTACACAAATCGGCAACCTTGATTGGAAGATTGCAAAAACCTTCAGCTCACTGCTTTCAGTAATCTAACACAATGAAGTACTGCTACCTCAACTCACTTTCGTACAACTCTTATTTTCACTTGTGGCTTACTTCATTACTTTGTATGATTTAATCCTTCGCATCTTGACTTTCATTTATACCATCTTCAATCTTAGAAACTTTTTCCAAGATTGACCACATATGTTTCATTTCATAAATTCAAATTAGTTTAGTAACTCAACATTCTCGTAGTAGAAAGGAATGGGAGTGGACCACACCAATACTTAACTATGACCCAAAACAATGTCTTGGATCAAACATAGTCTTCCTTAATTAATTCTTAATACTTTGTATGGAGTGTAAACACCAAGCCGACAAAACATAATCAAAACACAAATGAACATTGAATTACACGCTTTCCAACAAGAAAATAACATGTGGATGATGTAACATGCTGCATTATGCATGAGAATACATCTCAGATACTTTCAAATACATCCACAAAAAATGCGACAACCTTCAAACACATAACACCTTCTAATAGTCTAACTAGAATGTACAGATACACACAAAAGCTTTGGAACTCACCTTCCAGAGCACCAAACCATGAACACCTTCACCATAACACATAGACCACCATTACAAGACATATTCCAGATCCATGAGACATGAAAAAAATTACCAGAGGACTGCGGAACAAAAACATTTCTCCCAGTCCACAGATAAACAACTCTGTCAAACTAGTTCACACACTGGTGAACACAACTTTAACACTCCATCAAACTAGAAGCTAAAAATTAAGAAATGTCACCAACAGATGCCTAAAAACAACCTGCCAGATCTGTACAAGCATAGGATCAACACAGAATAAACATGGAACACATACCAGAGTATATTCTGAACAAATACATAACTTTGATTTCACTCTTTATTAATTTTATCAAAAGCACTTGGTAACCCATCACTTTAGCAAATTTGCAACATGATAAGGATATATTCATGTACTCATAACATCTCAATAACATCTCTACTATACGTTCACAATCTACAATATTCTGAAATGTGTTGACATCAATGAAAACACTAATGAAAACACCACCAAACTTGCTCATACTTGCAACAATCTCCCCCTTTGTCATTGATGGCAACACATTAAGTGAAAATCCATCAAAGACAACACTTTCCTCTCTTTTTAGATTAGACAATCTTCACAACATTCCTTCATTTCAGGAAAAGACATTGTTGTTCTTTTAAATTTTTTCACATGACTCTCTCTCCCCTTTTGATATCAATGGAAAATATCAAAAGATTTGATCACTCCCTCTTAAGAGTGAACCCATACAACTCATACTAAAACAATGAAAACTTTCTACTCTTGCAGAGTAGACCCATTCATCAGTCCAGATAAATGAAGAATCTATGGATCCATTGGATTGATGCACCTCCATGTGCACCTAGTTTAGAGGGCCAATGACCCAAAATTCTCCTTGAGATACTCAAAAGTATCCTTCGAAATAGCCTTAGTAAATATATCTACAATATGTTCCTTTGTAGACACATACTCTAGCCTGACTTTATTCTCCAATACCTTCTCTCTCAACAAATGATAACTAATAGATATTTGGCTTTTTTCTGAATGCATTACCAGATTCTTTGAAATGTTTATAATAGTTCTATTATCACAAAAGATAGGTATAGGCTCATCACATAGATCACTCCAATATCCTTCAGTGTTTGATTCATCCACAAAATGTGTGTGGAACAAGATGCTAGAACAATATACTCTACTTCTGCAGTGGATAAAGAAACCGAATCATGTTTTTTACTTAACCATGCAACCAATCTTCCACCAAGAAGAAAAGTACCTCCATTGGTACTCTTTTGGTCATCCACACAACCATCCCAATTTTCATCGGTATAAGCACTTAAAGTGAAATGAATATCCTTAGGATATCACAAGCCATAATTCGATGTGCCTCTAAGATATTTGAATATCCTCTTTGTATCTATAACATGGGATTATTTAGGTTCCATTTGAAATCTAGAAACCAAACATAGTGCATGCATGATATCTGGTCTAGTAGTTGTAAGATACAATAGTCCACCTGTTTTAGATCTGTATTTTCTCTTATCAACTTTAGTAGATTCATCATCTTTACTCAACTTACATCTGGTCACCACAAGAGTACTAGCCTCTTTGGATTCATCCATTCCAAAATTCTTTAACAACTCTTTTACATATTTTAATTGTGAAACGAATATTCTCTTATTGCTTTGATTTACATGAAGACTAAGAAAGAAATTCAACTAACCAATCATGGACATTTCAAATTATTTTTGTATTTCCTCTGTAAATTTCTTACACATACCTTCGTTTCCTCCAAAAATGATATCATGAACACATACTACCACTATCAACATTTTGTTCCCTTCCATCTTGTAATAAATATTGTTGTCTGCAAAGCCCTTGTTGAATCCTTGCTATGTCAAGTATGTATCCAATCTTTCGTACCATGCTTTAGGAGCTTGTTTCAATCCATATAATTCCTTTTTCAACTTACAAACCATATCCAGTTTATTGGATAACTGAAATCCTTTAGGTTGTTCCATGTATACTTCTTCAAGTTCTCCATTCAAAAATGCAGACTTGACATCCATTTGATATAATTTGAAATCCTTGTGGGAAGAAAATTCTAAAAACATCCCAATAGCTTCCATCCTAGCCATTGGGGTAAATGTCTCTTCAATGTCTATGCCTTCAACTTGTGAGTACATCCCTTGGATACAAGTCTTGCTTTATTTCTTATAACTTCACCATTTTCATTCAACTTATTCCTGAACACCCACTTTGAAACAATTACATTTTTCTTCACAAGTCTAGGAACCAGTTCCCATGTCTAATTCTTCTCTATTTGCTGCAACTCTTCTTTGATAGCACTAACCCAACTCTCATCTTCACATGCTTTACTCCAATATTTTTGGCTACTTCCTTCAGACATTTTGGTTGGCTTACTTCAATTGGAAAACTCAAACTGGCTGATGTAGTTTTTGTACCATCATTGCATGGTACTAGAACTAGTTGGATTTCTGCTTCGTTTCCTTGTGGTGGAAAACTATGACCATCTATTGTAGTTTCAACACCCTCATTATAGGCTGCTTCAATATTAGTTGGCACATTCCTTGAATTGTATTCTCACACAAAACCACCAATTTGATCCTCATTGGAACCAAAGAATCTCAAGCAAGCTTCTTTTGCAATAAACTTTGGATTATCTTCCATTTTGATTGCACCATTTTCTATTCCACTAGTTGCTACATCCTCTTCAACAACAAAGCCCTCACTTGGCCCCATATCCATGTCCAGAGAAAACCAATTTAGTGGAAAATTTCTAATTCTATGGAAGCCGCCTTGAATGTTGCTTGGTGTAAATGCTTGGCTAAATGCTTTTCTTGCAAGAGTTGCCAAATTTTCCCATTCGATATCAATGTGTGTGTTTTTCTCCTGGTATATGGTTCTTTTCTCTGTGGAATAAGCCTTCAATGGAGCGAAAATGCTGACATCCTATGGTTGTAGCTTGTGGCTGGTATATGCAGGTAGCATTTGAATCATGGAGCAAAAATGTTAACATCCAACGGTTAGGGTTTGACAAAAATATATTTTTCTAACAACTATTGCTTAATTAACTAGGAACTTGGAATTTAGGAACTAAACCTATGATTATTACATTCTTCTATGCCTTGTTCTTGGTGGTATAAATATAATCAATAAAGTTGATAAACATTTTATGTGATAGTTTTATAGAAATTTTTTAGATCCTTCTTGGCATCCATGTGGCTTCTCATGACACTAAAGCTAAAAAATCCAGCAACTTCTAGAATCATGGTAGGTTGAAACTATTCAACTTACTTAAAAGGATAATCAATGGTGCAATACCATTAGAAGACACTGGCTCTAGAACACTTCTTTATTTTTTTTCTTTTTATGTTTAAAACTGAGATAACATTACAGAACCTTTACTTAATAGCTTCATTCTAGCTTTTCCTTATTTTGGAGTTTTAAAATTTTAATAGAGCACATAGACGCATTAAAAACTTAATTAAAAGTGGATCTTTGACTGTCGTAGTATTGTCTTTCATGATAGGAACACATATGACTAGGGACTTATAGATGGGACACAATTTTTTTCACAAAATTCCCTAATGAACAGTGGCTTCATTTTTTGCATATCTAATTTTATATTCACAAACTGGGCTTGGGATTTCCATTAATCATCACAACACATCTGGAAATCTATGAAGTTATGTGATTTCCCCATTGCATAGTATCATTGGTAATGGAAATAAATTCAACTTGGGGAAGAAGCAACTTTTGATTAACTAAAGAAGAGAATCACCTTGGCACTGGTATTAACATTGCTAAATCTACAAAAATCTTTCAAATTGGAGGTGAATGCAACTGATTAGTCCCTAGCTACTATTTTGCTTCAAGGAAGAATATCATTATACTATCAGCTAAAAATATTTAAAGAGGAAGTATTAATTTACATCACATGCCATAAAAAATTATATGCACTATTTTCAACAGTTCAAAAAAAGGAAGCATTATTTAATAGGCAAGGTGACTGTTATTCATTTCCATCTAGTGATAAGATATAAGTGTATGTTTTCCAGCTTGCCATAAATTTAGTGGATGACACATTGGTATTGATTTAACCATTTTGCAGCCACATGATTTTCTTATTAAGTATGAAAATGAAATGTATCTCTAATATAAAATAAAATCAAAACAATGAACACCATATTTTACATGGAAAACCAAATGAGGGAAAAACCACGGTGAGGGTTATCTCACAATATAAAGTAATAGAAAGCCAAATACAAGAGGATCACTGCCAAGGGCTCACTGCCCAAATACAAAGGTTCACTACCTACAGATAGGACTCACTGTTGTCAAAGGGAGGCTCACTACCCTCTGAATGATAGAATCCTTGAGATCTTTCATTTTGTGGCTTACTTCATTACTTTGTATGATTTAATCCTTCACATCTTGACTTTCATTTATACCATCTTCAATCTTAGAAACTTTCTCCAAGATTGAGGACATATGCTTCATTTCATAAATTCAAATTAGGTTAGTAACTCAACATTCCCGTAGTGGAAAGGAATGGGAGTGGACCACACCAATACTTAACTATGACCCAAAACAACATCTTGGATCAAACATAGTCTTCCTTAATTAAATCTTAATACTCTGTATGAAGTGTAAACACCAAGTCGACCAAACCTAATGAAAACACAAATGAACATTGAATTACACACTTTCCAACAAGAAAATTACATGTGGATGATGTAACATGTTGCATTATGCACGAGAATACATCTCAGATACTTTCAAATACATCCACAACAAGTGCAACAACCTTTGAAACCATAACACCTTTGAATAGTCTAACCAAAATGTACAGATACACACAGAAGCTTTGGAATTCGCCTTCCAAGGCACCATACCATGAACACCTTCACCAGAACACAAAGACCACCATTACAAGATATACTCCAGATCCATGAGACTCAAAAAAAATTACCAGAGGACTGCGGAACAAAAACATTTCTCCCAGTCCACAGATAAACAACTCTGTCAAACCAGTTCACACACCGGTGAACACAAATTTAACACTCCATCAAACTAGAAGCTAAAAATCAAGAAATGTCACCAACAGATGCCTAAAAACAACCCTTAAGATCTGTACAAGCATAGGATCAACACATAAGAAACATGGAGCACATACCAGAGCATATTCCGAACACATACATAACTCTTATTTCACTCTTTATTAATTTTATCAAAAGCACTTCTATAAACTCCATCTGCTTCTAGCAGGCCATTCTCCAGTAACATCAAGATAGATTCTCAATGTACTCACAAATATCTCACAATATCTCAACTATAAGCATCTACAATCAATATCTCAAATGTGTTGAGCATCGTCGAAAAATATTTTAATGATAAATAATAAAACTAAACTCTTGCTCATACTTGCAACAATCTCCCCCTTTGTCATTGATGGAAACACATTAAGTAAAAATCCATCAAAGACAACACTTTCCTCTATTTTTAGATTAGACAATCTGCACAACATTCCTTCATTTCAGGAAAAGACATTGTTGTTCTTTTACTTTTTTTCACACGACTCTCTCTCCCCTTTTGATATCAATGGAAAAGATCAAAAGATTTGATCACCCCCTCTTAGGAGTGATCCCATACAACTCATACTAAAACAATGAAAACTTTCTACTCCTCCTACAGAGTAGACCCATTCATCAGTCTAGATAGATGAAGAATCTATGGACTCATTGGACTGATGCACCTCCATGTGCACCTAGTTTAGAGGGCCAATGACCCATAATTCTCCCTAAGATACTCAAAAGTATCCTTCGAAAGAGCCTTAGTAAATATATCTACAATCTGTTCCTTTGTAGACACATAGTCCAGCCTGACTTTATTCTCCAATACCTTCTCTCTCAAGAAATGATATCTAATAGATATTTGTTTTGTTTTTGAATGCATTACCAGATTCTTTGAAATGTTTATAGCACTTCTATTATCACAGAAGATAGATATGGGCTCATCACATAGATCACTCCAATATCCTTTAGTGTTTTCTTCATCCACAAAATGTGTGTGCAACAAGAGGTCGAAACAATAAACTCTACTTCTATAGTGGATAAAGAAGCCAAATCCTATTTTTTACTTAACCATGCAAAACTAATCTTCCAAGCAAAGAAGAAAATCACTCCACTCTCGCACTCTCGGGTCATCCACACAAATGTTCTAATTTCTACTCCAAGAGGGCACTTAGAGGGAACTGCAGATCCTTAGAACAAGGCTTAATCCGTGCCCCCAGATATTTGAATATCCCTTTGGTCTCTATAACACATGGGATTATTTTCTAGGTTCCACTCTTGAAATCTGTGAAAACTAAAACACAGTAAAATGTGCGATATCTAGTCTAGTAGTGCAGTAAGATACAGTCCAATTCATTTTAGATCCAGATTTCTTATCAACTTTAGTAGATTCATCATCTTTACTAAACTTACATCTAGTCACCACAGGAGTACTAGCCTCTTTGGATTCATCCATTCCAAAATTATTTAACAACTCTTTTACATACTTTTGTTGTGAAATGAATATCCTCTTATCACTTTGATTTACTTGAAGACTAAGAAAGAAATTCAACTCACCAATCATGGACATTTCAAATTATTTTTGCATTTCCTCTGCAAATCTCTCACACATACCTTCGTTTCCTCCAAAAATGATATCATCAACATATACTACCACTATCAACATTTTGTTCCCTTCCATCTTGAAATAAATATTGTTGTCTACAGAGCCCTTGTTGAATCCTTGCTATGTCAAGTATCTATCCAATCTTCCTTACCATGCTCTAGGAGCTTGTTTCAATCCATATAATGCCTTTTTCAACTTACAAACCATATCTAGTTTATTGGATAACTGGAATCCTTTAGGTTGTTCCATGTATACTTCTTCAAGTTCTCCATTCAAGAATGCAGACTTGACATCCTTTTGATATAATTTGAATTTGTTGTGTGAAGAAAATTCCAAAAACATCCTAATAGCTTCCATCCTTTCCACCGGGGTAAATGTCTCTTCAATGTCTATGCCTTCAACTTGTGAGTAAATCCCTTGCATACAAGTCTTGCTTTATTTCTTATAACTTCACCATTTTCATTCAACTTATTCCTAAGCACACACTTTGAAACAATTACATTTTTGTTCACAAGTCTAGGAACCAATTCCCATGGCTGATTCTTCTCTATTTGCTGCAACTCTTCTTTCATAGCACTAACCCAACTCTCATCTTCACATGCTTTACTCCAATATTTTTGGCTACTTCCTTCAGACATTTTGGTTGGCTTACTTCAGTTGGAAAACTCAAATCGGCTGATGTAGTTTTTGTACCATCATTGCATGGTACAAGAACTAGTTGGATTTCTGCTTCGTTGCCTTGTGGTGGAAAACTATGACCATCTATTGTAGTTTCAACACCCTCATGATAGGCTGCTTCAATATTAGTTGGAACATTCCTTGCATTGTATTCTGACACAAAACCATCAATTTGATCCTCATTGGAACAAAACAATCTCAAGCAAGCTTCTTTTGCAATAAACTTTGGATTATCTTCCATTTTGATTGCACTATTTTCTATTCCACTAGTTGCTACATCCTCTTCAACAACAAAGCCCTCACTTGGCCCCATATCCATGTCCAGAGCAAACCAATTTAGTGGACAAATTCTAGTTCTGTGGAAGCCGCCTTGAATGTTGCTTGGTGTAAATGCTTGGCTAAATGCTTTTCTTGCAAGAGTTGCCAACTTTTCCCATTCGATATCAATGTGTGTGTTTTTCTCCTACCATATGGTTCTTTTCTCTCTGGAATAAGCTTGCAATGGAGCAAAAATGTTGACATCCAATGGTTGTAGCTTGTGGCTGGTATATGCAGGTAGCATTTGAATCATGGAGCAAAAATGTTAACATCCAACGGTTAGGGTTTGACAAAAATATTTTTCTAACAACTATTACTTAATTAACTAGGAACTTGGAATTTAGGAAATAAACCTATGATTATTACATTCTTCTATGCCTTGTTCTTGGTGGTATAAATATAATCAATAAAGTTGATAAACATTTTATGTGATAGTTTTATAGAAATTTTTTATATCCTTGTTGGCATCCTTGTGGCTTCTCATGACACTAAAGCTAAAAAATCCAGCAACTTCTAGAATCATGGTAGGTTCAAACTATTCAACTTACTTAAAAGGATAATCAATGGTGCAATACCATTAGAAGACACTGGCTCTAGAACACTTCTTTATTTTTTTTCTTTTTATGTTTAAAACTGAGATAACATTAAGAACCTTTACTTAATAGCTTCATTCTAGCTTTTCCTTATTTTGGAGTTTTAAAATTTTAATAGAGCACATAGACGCATTAAAAACTTAATTAAAAGCGGATCTTTGACTGTCGTAGTATTTTCTTTCATGATAGGAACACATATGCCTAGGGACTTATAGATGGGACACAATTTTTTTCACAAAATTCCCTAATGAACAGTGGCTTCATTTTTTGCATATCGAATTTTATATTCACAAACTGGGCTTGGGATTTCCATTAATCATCACAATACATCTGGAAATCTATGAAGTTATGTGATTTCCCCATTGCATAGTATCATTGGTAATGGAAATAAATTCAACTTGGGGAAGAAGCAACTTTTGATTAACTAAAGAAGAGAATCACCTTGGCACTGGTATTAACATTGCTAAATCTACAAAAATCTTTCAAATTGGAGGTGAATGCAACTGATTAGTCCCTAGCTACTGTTTTGCTTCAGGAAGAATATCATTATACTATCAGCTAAAAATATTTAAAGAGGAAGTATTAATTTACATCACATGCCATAAAAAATTATATGCACTATTTTCAACAGTTCAAAAGAAGGAAGCATTATTTAATAGTCAAGGTGACTGTTATTCATTTCCATCTAGTGATAAGATATAAGTGTATGTTTTCCAGCTTGCCATAAATTTAGTGGATGACACATTCGTATTGATTTAACCATTTTGCAAAGAGGTATATGTTGTTGATTATTTCAATGATGAAGACTTCGGGGAAGCATATAAATTAGCAACTTATGGTATGCATGACTAATTTGAGGCTATCTAATTTATTAAAGAATGAATAGCTTTAGCGAAGAACCCATTAATTCTATACACTTTGGAAACTCTTAGTTTTAGTAGTTTTAACAAAAGAATATATATTAATGATGAACTTTTAATTTTAAATATTTTTCGTTTTCATTAGATGTTGGTTCTTTATAATTGGTTTAACATTTATGTTATATATATATTATTTTAAATTAAAAATCATTGATTATATATTTTCAAATATACCGATTATTCTTTTTCAAATTATATAATAATTTTAATTTTTTGTGTTATTGTTTCTATTATAATAATAAAATAAAGAAAAAATATTTTTAAAATAAGTTAAAAGTAAATTCTAAATATATTTAAAATAAAATTAACATATCTATTTTTAGAAAAAAAAATGTAAACATTATTTTTTATTAATGTCTTTAACATTATACATGTAAATTTTGCATTATACATGTCAATTTAGTTTGGAGTTTTAATATATAAATTTCATGTGATGAGTTAGCTTGTAGAAGTAGAGAAGCCAAGTGGCAACATATTTGAGCATATTCCCTTGATTGATGTAATTTTTATGAAGGTATATAGCGTTATTTAATATTTATTTAAAATTCATCATATTTTATTCATAAGTTATATTGAATAATTTTTTTTATTGCAATTGCTTTTGCATGATTGGGATGATGATTGTGCAATATTTAACTAAAAAAATTATGATTCCATACAATAAAATAGAAATTTTATTATTGTAAACACTCTTATTGTTAAAGGAAAAATAATGAAGATGAAGAAAAATATCTAAGGGATGTGGGATTAGCATTGTTATGTGAATGAAGCTATTCTCTGGTCGACAGAAGAGATTAGGATAGAATTTAAATAAATTTTCAGTAAAACAAGTTTCAAAAGCTACACCATTTTCAAATTGGATTATGTTCAAACCATTATTGAGGTTTTCAAATTCTAAATAACAAGAGCCTAATACTATATATACAATTAATGAAAATGACAATATTGTGATAAGGAATAACTTAGTGCATGAAATTCAAACAAAAAGATTATCTTTAATGACCTACTTCAAAATGGGGTTTTGAACTAGTTGACATAGAGGCTAATGCAGTTACACTACCTAATCCGATCCATTTTAGTGACATATGTAGGAGTAATTTTTGGAGGTGTGATTCTATTAATGATTGATTCTATTGGAATGGTATATGATAATGTATGATATGATGCATAATGCTTCATATATAATAACCTGGACCTTGTTCCTTTCATAGCTAATTAGGTGTACAATTTGAAAGTTTTGGTTTGACAGTTAATAGATAATGACTAGTTAATACTAAGTCAACTTAGTCTCAGGTTGAAAATTTAGAAATTTTGATCAAATTATTTAGTGAAAAACTAAAGTACCACATATTACTTGATTATGTACTTAAGACAACCATGCAAAGTGACATATAGAAAAAAAGATGAAAATACAATATATAAAATTTTCACCAATTCAAATAGTTTTCTCTTTTATCCTTTAAGTTTGAAAAATATTTATTGCTCCTAGAACTTATCGTTTTGACGATAAACTTAAAAAGTCATTTAAAAAAAACAAATCCTTGTAGTTTATAAATTTATATTTTTAAATAGAATTTTTAATGATAACTTTTTCAATAAAAAGGAAAATTTGAGTATGAGTATATTAACACATGATCCATCATATATATACAATACAAAAAACTTATTTAAGTGATTTTGGTACTTTATTCATATTATTTATAACAAAGTACTTTGAAACATAGATAAACATCTAATACATTGGCAATCTAATATAGCTATTAAAAAAATGTTTTCATAGCATTCTAAACCAATTTTCATTATAACATATATTAATCTACTAATTTAGAATTTAGAAACCTCAATAATGGCTTGAACAAATGGGAGTTTGAAGATGGTGTAGCTTTTGAAACCCGCTTTCTTGAAAAGTTGTTTAAATTCCATCTCCGATCTCTCCTTTCCACCAGTGAGTAACATCATTGACATATCAAATGCTAATCCCACATTCCTTAGATATTTTTCTTGTTCATCTTCATCATTTTTGGCTTCAACAATAATGGCATCCACAATCACAACTTTCCCATTGTCTGGTATGGCTTCATGACACTTTTTCAATAATCTTACACAATCGTCATCATCCCAATCATGCAAAATCCACTGCAACAAAATTTTCCATTCAATTTAAACTGCTACTAAAATATTATAAATTTTTAATAAATATTAAATAAAATTATGCATACCTTCATAAAAACTACATCGACTGGAGGAATATGCTCAAACATGTTGCCACTGACATGGTCTACTCCTACAAATTAACTCATCAGATGAAAGTTATATGTTAAAGTCCAAACCAAATAGACATGCTATCTCTATAATGTGCAAGACATTTACAAGCAATAATGGTTCATATTAAAACTTCCAAATAAACTTACGTTTTCTTTTCATATTATTAACTAGTATCATTAAAAGAGAAAAAAACTAGCAATCCCACATGTAAGAGCATGTTGTGAGGATTTGATAAATTGTGTGATTATCGTTTAGTTTAGAAAAGACAAATAAGATAAGATTTATTTTTTTAAATAATCATAACTAATTAAAATATAATACAAAAATCTTATTGCACTTCAATTTTTAGATTGATAATATATTATAAAGAGAAGGGTCTAGAAATTTGAGATTGATTATTGTATTTAAATTAAAAAAAAATGTTTATATTAAGATATATATATATAGCTGTGTGTGTGTGTGTGTTTTATTTATGATGTGTGATTATTTTTAATAGTTGAAGATCAAAGATATGTATAGATCAATTAGATGTCATATTGATGAAACAATAGTGAATTTAAAGCTTTAAAATCAATATTCAAGATGAAACTACAAAATATTCAAAATTGATCACAACAAATAATATAAAATATTCAAAATTCACCTTATTTTATTTAATTTGAACTATTATAACAAAAGAAAAAAACTAAAAACATAATTTATATGATTTCACAAACAAAATAATTAACATTCTCAATTGCAAAGAAGTAACATCTATTAAAAAGCAAAATATTTAAAATAAAAATAAAAATAAAAATCAAGGGACTATTCTAGGTACCCAAAAGAAGAAGAAAGAAGTAGGATGATCTTCGACTTTGATCTTGATTTTGGATAACAGAAGATACGATGAAAATGAGTGTCAGTATACATGCTCTCGTTAAATGTCTTATTTGCTTCAGGGTTGTTTACAGCGTAGTCCCAATAACTCACCAGAACTGAAACCCTCTTTACTTGTTTCCTTCACAAGCAATTTAGAAAGGGGTGTGAGGGCATATCTAGATTGCTTGAAGTCCTCCTCGTGTGGGATCTCACTAAAGACTTGGTGGGAGGCTAGAAATCTGAGAAGACGAAACAGATATTCTATGCGAGGGGGGCTCTCGGTGGAGGCTGAAATATGGGCAGCAATTTCCTCTAGGGTGAGAGAGCCTGAAGCCTCACCAATTATGTCCGGAATATTCAGCAGAACAGCAGCTCTGAGAGCCATGGGCTTAGCTGACCCGAATATCATGTCATACAGTTTTAGCTGAGATAACAAACTCTCGGGTTGGGATTGTTGTCTACCAACAGCAGGAGGAGAAGCCATGGTAAGCAGTGGGGATTCTTGTTCACAAACAAGGGCAGGCTGGGGAATTGAAATTGCAGAAGCAGCAGGAGGAGAAGCCATGGTAAGCAGTGGGGAGGAGGGATTATATCTGAATTCGCTGTATATTGGTGGAGTAAATAGGGATGATATCAACTATCTATAGTAATTCCCAACTCTTAACTCCAGTTATGATGAATACCAACTATTAACTGCAGTAAATTTTCTTGCCCACAACATATAAAGAAACAAGTACTACACTGTATAAAGAAGAAAAAAACTTCATCAGATTTCCAGGCTGTCTTAATGCGATTTAAACGAATGCTGTACACATGGAGTGAATCAAAGCTATTTTATCGGAAACGAATATGTCGAACAAATGAATTGTCAAGCTATTTACTCATATTGCAGTCTTTTTTTTTTACTGCGTACATCGGAATGTACCTTTGACAGAATTTGAGTGCCGTGTTTTGACTGTATCTCTGTATTTGTACATTTTTGTTTTGTTCTTAGATCAACTCAAATGTTTGGCATAATAAATGGAGAATAGTATCGTCAAATATTACAGAGGGTATATGGAACCTTCCGGGAAGGTCCAGTGCTTCACCTCTGTGAGCATCACCTAGATGAAATGAGTGCTAAGTGGACCACTTCAATCTATTTACTCATCTTGCAGTCTTCTTTTTTACTACGTACATCGAAATGTACCTTTGACAGAATTTAAATGCCATGTTTTGACTGTGTCTCTGTAAATGATATCAAGTTTCCACAATCCAGAGATATTTCTTGATTACCTAGATGCCGTGTTTTGACTGTATCTCTGTATTTGTAAACCATTCTCCCTTTGTTCTTCGATCAACTCAAATATTTCGGCATAATAAATGGAGAAAAATACCTTAAAATATCACGTGCAAAGCTTAAATTAAATAAAGTCACCGGTAAACAGAGCTTAAATGGGTCCCTTGGTCAACGAAATAAATTAAAGAATTTTAAGTTTATCATGCCCTCGATTTATTCCATAAATTTAATTGAGCTCTTTTTAAGCATTTTTCTTTTTAAAGCAAAAGAGTAAAGCCCCTCTCATGATCTAAAAAACCAAGATTTCAAAAAAAGAGAATCAAGTAAAAACATAATGTTTTGGGAGTCTTATTATGGGGTTCCACGTATACTTTCCTTATGAAGCCCTTCCCTAAATCTAAATCTTTAAATATTCTTTTAATCAAATTTTAAAAATTAATAGACATCATTGTTGTTGATGTTCGTCCTATTTAATGGCTATCAATTATTGTGCATTAATATTGTTGTTCTCAATATGTTACGTAGGATTCATTGTGGCTAACATGGCATTTGATTATTGTCCTAGTGAAAATTGCATGCTTCCGATTTTTTGAATTTATTAGATTCACTTTGATTTCTCTGTTTTTAATACAATATTTATTATTTAAAATGATTCATTTTGTATAGAAGGTTGTAAATTAATTTATTATGATTTTATTATAATTTTTAATTTATATATTTTTATTC
>VDFB02163405.1:0-28772 GCA_007258455.2 Sequoia sempervirens
AAATGCATCTTATTCTAGTGTTTTAGCTTCTTCCTAAGTTCATCTTAAGGGGGGGTGTTAGAGTAATAAGTTATTATGCTTTAATTAATTACATCACATTGATTAATTAATTAAGTCACTTATTCCTCTTTATTACTTAAGCTAAACTTAGGCACATTTATTAATTAATTATTAATTATTAAGTGTGCACACTAGGGTTTCATTTAGGGTTTTCCTTTTAGGGTTTCTTTATCTCCTTCATAAGGATTGATCACATTGTAATAATCGATTCTCTTAATGCATTTTTACTGAGAGGTTTACAGAGAACATCTTTTTTGGTTCTTCATATCTTTTGCATGTGATAGGTATTCATTTGCATGCAGGTGATCTTGGATTCTAACAGTAAGTATAAATGGAAATTTCCTCTTAAATTTTTTTTTTGCAATAAGATAGGTCATTTTGCCTCAAGGTGTCCAAAAAGAGTTCCTAAGCCAAGACCTAACAAGCCTAGATTCCAAAGAAAGTATTATTATATTGATAATGAAGGTGTGACAGATGATGAATATCATAAAGGGAATGCAAGTGAAGATGAATGGGTATTTATTTCCATCAAAGAAAATGTTTGGGTACCTACTGAATTTGCTAGTTGCATGAATGTGGAAAAAGCTTAGGCAGCCATAATTGAAGAAAAAGATGAATGGGTGATTGATAGTGGATTCTCTCATCACATGATAGGTGATAAAAGTAAATTTGCAAGTCTTGAAAAGTATGATGGTGGTGTTGTAAGATTTGGTGATGATAAATTTGGTGTAATTCATGGAAGAGGATCCATTTCTCTTGATGGTAAGAATAATACTGCTGATGTTATGTATGTGGAAGGTTTGAAGCATAATCTTTTAAGTGTTGGACAGATGGTTGACAAGGGATACAATCTTCAATTCAAGGATGGAAAATGTAGAATATTGGGGAGTTTCAGAATTTTTTTGCATCAAGTACAAAAACAAAAGGTAATATCTTTCACCTGAATACTGCTAGTAAAAGTTATTTGATTGCTCAAGTTAATGAAAGTTGGTTGTGGCATAGGAGATTGTGTCATGTAAACTTTGATAGTATTATCAAGATAAGTTCTACTCAGGCTGTGAGAGATCTTCCTAAGTTGGAAAATCCTACTAATACCATATGCAAAGAATGTTAGTTAGGGAAGCAAACTAGAGTTTTATTTCAGAGCAAACAACATTGTTCAAATGAAGTGTTGGACCTTGTGCATACTGACTTGTGTGGTCCTTCTAGATTCAAAATTTTACAAGGAGATAGGTATTTCATGTTACTCATTGATGATTATTCTAGATTGATGTGGGTTGCTTTCTTAAGGGAAAAATATGAAGCTCTAGAGAAATTTAATATTTTTAAGGCTAAGGTTGAGACAAAAATAGGTCTAAAGATTAAATGTTTGAGATCAGATAGAAGTGGTGAATTCATTTTTGGAGAGTTTAATTCTTTTTGTGAAGAGCATGGCATAAAGAGATAATTATCTACCCTGCAAACCCCTCAAAAAAATGGAGTTCTGGAAAGAAAGAACAAGATAGTTCTAGATGCTGCTAGGACTATGATGCTAGAAGGAAATGTCCCACATATCTACTAGAGAGAAGTTGTGAGTACTGTTGTTTACACTTTCAATCGGGTTCATAACAAAGGTGGTACCAGTAAGACCCCTTATGAGATATGGTTTGGTCATAAGCCTACTGATAGATACTTCAAAAATTTTGGGAGTAAATGTTATATCAAAAGATATGAATATATAGGAAAGTTTGATGCTAGAAGTGATGAAGGAATTAAAATTATAGGTGCTTCAACAAGAGATTGAGGAGAGTAGTTGAAAGTGCTAATGCCAAGGTTGATGAAGATACAGTTAGACTATCTAGAACCTATGGATATGATTCAGATTATCAAAATGTTAGTTTTGTTTAGACTTAAAATCAAGTGTAGATCATTTTGGTGAATCAGGAAAGCCAAGAGGAAGGAACTAGTGAAAGTGCAGAAGTGAGATCACAAGAGACTAAAGTTCAAGAACATCCTAAGAATCCAAGGTATGTAAGACTGAATCATTCAGAAGATTAGATTATAGGTGATAAGAACAAAGGTGTTCAAACTAGGAGAAGAATTGTAGAAGAATACTATTTGATTTCAAAGACTAAGCCTAATAGTGTCAATGAAGCATGCAAAGATGAACATTGGATGGAAGCAATGAAAGAAGAGCTACAAAAAATTGAGAAGAATAATACATGGATTCTTGTTCCTAGACCTAAGGACAAAAATGTAATTGGAACTAAATGGGTCTTTCAGAACAAACTAAATGAGTAAAATGAAGTTGTTAGAATCAAAGCAAGACTAGTGTGCAAAGGATATTCACAGATAGAAGGAATTGACTTTGAAGAAAAAATTTCCCCTATTGCTAGGATTGAAGTTGTGATATTATTTCTTTCTTATGATGCTTACAAAAACTTCAAGGTTTATCAGATGGATGTCAAGTTAGCATTTCTAAATGGTGAACTAGAAGAAGAAGTGTATATTGAGCAACCTAATGGATTTCAATTGATTGATCAAGGAGATATTGTTTATCGGTTAAAGAAAGCATTGTATGGAATTAAGCAAGCCCCAAGAACATGGTATGCTAGATTGGCTAAGTATTTGTTGAAACTTGGATTTAATAAAGGTACTGCTGATAGTAATCTATATTTCAATATTGATCATGACAAAGATTTGATTACTGAAGTCTTTGTTGATGATATCATTTTTGGAGGAGATGATAGTTTGTGCATGAACTTTGTTGATGAGATGCAGAGTGAGTTTGATATTTCTATGATTGGAGAAATGAAATTCTTTTTGGGATTACAAATTACTCAGCTAGACAAAGGAATATTTATATCTTAGTCCAATTATGTGGAAGAATTGCTAAAGAATTTTTGTATGGAATATTTAAAGCTAATTGGTACACCTATGGTGACCAGATCTAAGTTGAATCAAGATGATGATTCTCCTAAAGCAAACTGAACTAGATACATATATATGATTGGTGGGTTACTTTATTTGACTCAAAATAGCCCTGATATCATGAATGTTGTATGCATTGTTACAATATTTCAAGCTGATCCTAAGGAATCTCATGTGACTATTGTGAAGAGGATTTTTAGATACTTGAAGGGGACAATTGATTTTGGCCTATGGTATCCTAAAGAAGATGACTTTACTTTGATTGTTTTTACTAATGTTGATTGGGGGTGAGATATGAATGATAGAAAGAGTACCAGTGGTGGTGCATTTTTCTTGGGAAAGAAGATGATTTTGTGGTTAAGTAAGAAGTAGAATGCCATTTCTTTATCTACTACAGAGGCATAATACATTTTTGCTGCTAACAATTGTACTCAAGTATTGTGGATGAATTAGATGTTGAAAGATATAAAATTTGTGTATGATGAACCTATTGCTATATTCTATGATAATTCAAGTGCAATTAACATTTCTAAGAATCCACTATTGTGTTCAAAATCCAAACATATATCTATCAAGTTTCAATTTTTGAGAGAGAAGGTGAGTGAAAAGGAAGTTAGATTGGAGTATGTTCCCACTAAGGAATAGATTGCATATATCTTTAGTAAGCCTTTTCCTAAGGATAATTTTGAGTATCTCAGAGGGAAGCTAGGGGTGATTACCCCTCCTAATCAGAACTAAGATGCATTGACTTGCATCAGTTCATTCATTTCATAGTCATATCTTGATCCAGATTGATGTTGTGGTGGATTCTACTCAGGGGAAGTAGTTATATGTTTTGAAATGTGGTTCAAAGCTTGTGTGAGAAAGATAATGCATATCTTTTTCATTTATGTCAAAGGGAGAGAAGAGTCATGTGAAAAACCATGAATTATCTAGGGAGAAAGTGCTAAGAGAAAGTTGGGTTGATGGTGTTTTTCACATCATGTGTTGCCATCAATGCCAAAGGGGGAGATTGTTGGATGTTTCTGATATGTGGTTGTCATTGATGTCAACACTATTGGAATTAATGTCATTAGAAGTTGTATATGTCAAGGATATTAAGAAAATTGTAATAAAGAAAGTTGCAGGTTGTCAAGTTTAGTATGTTAGCCAGCTCAGTATGTTTATGATCAAAGGTTGTGGATTAAAGGGCTTCTTTTCAAGTATATCTAGTTTATCCACATTAAGTTTCAGAGATATGCATGAAGATTTGAGCGAGTTATGAGTATATGTGTTCTAAGAGTTTTTTTTGTTACTTCAGTTGGTGTTCTTGAAAGAAGATGGTGTGATTTTGGTAACGTGAAGTGTTGCAGATGCTTCTCCAATGATTCATGATGCTTTTGGATGTTTCTATATCATGCTCTATCTATGTTTTACATACACATTGATCGGTGTGCTCGCAAAATTTAGATTTTCTCTTGCATGTTCATGTTTTTCATGTTCTTGGTCAACAGGGTGATTGTAGCATGTTGTGGATCTTTTAGGAATATTTATTGAAGATGTTTCATGTTTGAGGATGTTGTTTTGAGTCTTCACTATGTTGTGGCTGACATTGGTTGATTCACATTGATAATTATTTATGTTTTTGGGCTGAAATTTTGTATTCATTTTATATTTTATTGAAGCCAACATGTAGATGATGTTATTCTTGGTTGCGGATAATATGAGTGATTGTTTTATCATTTGAAGGCATGATGGTGAAGAAAAGTGTGCAAGTCCTATGTGAATATAATTTTCTAATTATTTGAAGGAAGAAGTTAAGTGTGAAGAAGAGTGAGTAGATTTTATGTGCTTAACTAGAACTGTAATCAGGCATGAGAAAATGCTATTTTCTCAGTTCAAAATCTTCTGAATGTAATCTGAATCATTTTTTAAGATAGTGAGTCTTCCTTTGGGTAGTAAGCCTTGTTTTATTTTAGTAGTGAGCTCTAGGAAGTGTGCCTAAATGCATGTGCATTCCCCATTTATTCCTTTATACTTTTAACAGGGTATAATCTTGTGGACTAACCTCCATTGTGGTTTTTCCCCTAACAGGGTTTTCACGTAAAAAATCTTGGTGTTATGTGTGTTTTTGATGTGATGGTGATATATTCTTTCATAGTTATTAATGAAATTTGAAAAAAAAATTAATAAGTTTAAATTTTTGTGACAACTAATTCACCCCCCCTCTCAGTTGTCTGCCCTTGTGTTTCCAACAAAACTATGATCAACTTTTTCATTTATTTGACTAGGATGTTGACACTAAAACCATATGATGGATTGAAAACCCAATACTCTATTTATTCATTGTATTGTTCAAGCCAAGAATTCTAAATGTCATTTGATGACCACTAAAATTATATTAATTTTGACGTCCTTTATTACTATTGGCATTATATTTTGTGTCCATAATTTCCCTAGTTTATTTGTTGAACATATCTAGGCTTGTTTCCAACTTCATTAATTCATTAATTTAATTATTTAACAAAGTAAAATATGGTTTCCCATTGTCACACATAAAAGAGCATATTCAAGGTACTAAATTTCCAAATTTTCCTTTCCATACCTCAAAATATTTGACTATCCCATTATTATCTAATATTCTAGGTATCACCCCTTGCTCCAACGTCTCAAATAATTTCAATTTTTTTTAATCACAACCATTATATGGATTAGTAAGTTGAAATTTATCCTAATAATCCTACTAATTATTTTATTTCCATCAACTCCGCAAGAGCATTAGAATCATATTTGGCCAGTCTACAAATTTTATTTATTGATGAAGATCTAGGAATCCACGTATTGAATATAACCTTTAAAATCACTTTTGCATATTATTGATATAATAATTTTGTAGGTTTTTATACCCTTCCCAAGTATCTTCCAACCGATGAACTATACAAGATATTCTATGACCAAGTAGGTCATCAATTAATTCACTATCCATTTTGTGTTCTTCATCCTTGTCACTCTTTTATGCTTCCTTGTTCTATTTGAGCTACTCCTTTATTTTAATTCTTATATTATTAATGAAAAATTCTCTCTACCTTAAGATGTCATTCCAATTGAGATAAATTGAGGTTTAGATCAATAGAAACCAATGGTTATAGGTGGAGACAACTATGATTTCATATTATTGTTTTCTTTCAACAATTTCATATGATCCTCCCACAATTTATTGTAATTAGATTGCAACTTTTTACTGAATGATATCATACACTCAAATTAGGTATACTAATATCATTTCCTCTTAAAACCCATCATTTGTTTGTTTAATTGATTAAATTAGCCTAGCTATTTAATTAATTGCATCATTTGCATTTATTAACCTAATTATTTAATCAGGTTAATTCCCCCCTTTCACGCTAGCATTTTGTCTCATTAAATTAAATAAATCAAACTATTTAATTTAATTCCCTAAGTCTTCTTATTTAATTAAATAACCCTAAGTTATTTAATTAAATGCCATTTCACCTTTCCCCCATTCATTAAATCATTTAATTTAATGAATATCACTTTATTCTTCTAATTCCCCTAATTGCATGATTAAACCCTTGTTTAATTAGTAATTACCTAATTAATCTACTTTCCCCCCACTTGCAAGGGAATATTCATCCTTTGCATATTCCTCCAAAAGGGGAATATTCCCATGGAATATTCCTTCCCCTTTTCCACAATTAAACTTATTTTTAATTTACAAAGTATCATTTTCCTCACCCATTAGAATATTCCAAAGAATATTCTCTCTCCTCTAATCATTTGAAAAAAGGAATATTCCCACTTAGCTTCATATATGCAAGTTAACTTGTGACTTCTTGTTCAAGTTAACTTTTGACCTCTTGTACAAGTCAAAAGTGTGCATGTTTGGAAGGAATGGGAACCCTTGATTAAATCTTATCTTGCATTCTTACCTATTGATGAGAATCTGTGATCCCTGCCTCAAATTTCTTCCATCCGTGATTGTTGATTATTCTTTTTGATCTCAACCCTCCATTTCTCATTTTCTCTCCTATGAATAGATCAATATTTGGAGATAAATGGATCCATCTTTTTTAGGGAAAACTTATGTTGTTGAAATCACTCACACTCACACTCATAATTTGCACACATTTAGCATATTTTAGTTTAAATTAGTTACACAATAGCTTAGATTCCATTAATGGCTTTCATAATGCATCCATTTAGCTAATTAGATAATTAGTGTTTGAATCCTTTTAGTTTAAATCTCATTTAGATTAGCTTAGCAATTTCATATTTGGATCATTTTAGCATAAATCATGTTAGATTAGATTTTGCATCATGTTCATTTAGATTAAAATCATGTTTTATGCACATCTCACAACCATTTCATCGATTCTCTTCAATAGAATTGATTGAAACAAGCTCATTGATCATAGGATTGGGAAAGGGTCGCCATTCCAAATCAATGCGACACCACTCCAAAAACGGGATAAGTTTCGAATGAGTTAGAGTAGACATTTTAAATGTTTTTCATAACTTAGAATGCTTTGTTTTAATGAATGTCTAGTTTAACTTCAATTCGATTGATCTTGTTTAGATTAAGTATTAGTGGCTTCATTATGCTTTGATTCTTCATGGATCCAGCGTAATCGTCCCATACTAATATCCTCGAACACATATTGGCACTAGAGGGAGGGAAAAATCAATCAAATTTAATCAATTTCTATCTCGAATTTTGTTTGTTTGACTTTTGTAGGAAAGAGCGATGCCCAAAATAATTTCAGCGATGCTATTTTCATTACAAAAAATGATTCCTATTAAATACACCAATGTTGATTAAACAAAAGATGATGCTAATACTTTCTAGAGGTATCAAAGATTTGTAAATGGTGTCATTCAACCAAATGGCGACACTATCATCGTCATTGTTTCCTCTGTAGAGTGATGCCCAAGTTCACCAAAGCGATGCTATCATGAATAGCGATTCCCAACTCTTGTAAGAAATTTAATGATCATTTTTTAGCATGTGTTTTAGTTTTTTTGATTCACTAGATTACTAACATGCCTCTAATGTTGTTCTAGTTTCTATAATAATGGGGTTTTGCAGGATTGGATGGTGCATGAGCACCAAACATATGAAGTTCACTTTAGGAGGTCAATAGGTCAAGCATAGTTGTTAGGTAATTTTGTTTTGAATAAGGTCTATTTTCATTAAATAAAGTCTAATGAGACCATTTACAATGTCATTGGGAGGTTTTGGGTCCTTGATGTCAAGTAGATAAAAAGTTGCAAAAAGTTGTCATAACAAAAATTGACAGACATTATAACTTTCTAGGAATATAAAGGGTCATGGTATTTATAAAGGTATTTATAGGTGCTATGTAGTTGTAAATTGAAGATTCATGTATGAAATTCCTTTAAAAGGATTTGTAAACACTTTGTGAAGTGTGGGTGATTGAAGTTTTAAATTTGAATAAAGTAAAGCACTATTTTTTGGCATAATTCTATAGAAATTCATTGTTTTATGATGATGTACGACCTTGTATGGGTAGAAAGGCATGTCTAGGAATTTGAAAAAAATGGTTTAAATAGTCACCTTCCATTTCTATTTTGTTTCATACATTTTGGTTAGGTTTTGAGGAAGACATTGTGGTTTTTGTAAAAGTAATTAATAACTTATGTTAGGGTAAACAATAAGCATTCAAAATGATGTTTCTCTCATTTCTACTGTGGTAAAATCCTATAAATTGGTGAGAAGATAGTTTGATGTGTAATTTAAAGGATTCCAAACTTTAAAATTCTGTGTTTCAATATTCGGGTTGATTCTAGGAAGGCCTAGGTCTGTAAATGTTGTAAAAGGATTGGTAAATCTGAGAATAGTGGAGATTTAATGGGTTTTCATTGTGGTTTTTGAATCTTTCATATTTTTTTGTTTAAAAAGGTTTCCATGGTGTATTTGTATCTATTTCCTAAAAAATATTGGTGGATTGATAAGAGTTTAAATTCATTCAATTTATTGCCCTGTTTGGGTAGTGTTGTCATAGTCTTGAATAGGACAGGTTTTCATAGTTGGAGTTCCCTATTTTGAGTGACCATAAAAACTAGTTGAAAGGAGATCTATTGTGGATTTTTATATGATTTTGAATAAAATTGAGAAACTTGAGATTCCCTTATGGTTGTATGATAAATTGAATGGTGTCAAGGAGCCCTTTTAGGCCTGTTAGGACAGTCCCCTTTTTTGAAGGTTCTTATGTTTTGAATGTCAGGGTTGGGATTTGAATTTTGGTATGAGTAATCAAGTTGTGTTTTCATGTGAATTTTAATCTTGTTAGATGCCTAAAATAATTCATCTTGAGACTTGAAACCTAAAGTACATGTTTGGTGTCCTTGGAGGCCAATTCCATTTAAGGGGTTTTGTGAGTAGTTGGGAAGTCAGTCAAGAACCTAGTTCTTTCAAGCACGTTTACGAGTGGGCTTTATTAAAGGTTGGAAAATCGTGAGGGAGTATCTTCTATCCTAGACTATATAACATAATGCACCTAGTACCATGCCTTAAGTGGAACAAGAATGGTAGTAAGAGCCTTAAATGGCAAAGTGAATGTGTATATGGCTGGGTGTTCTTGGTTTGTTACTAAGAACCAAATTGTTTAGTTACCAAAAATACTTAATGCTTGTTGGTGCAAGAACAATTTTTTTGAAGTCACCCCACATTTGTACTATTCATTGCTGAAATAGAAAAATCCTTAGGATTTTAGGATCTTCAGGGTTTTGAGATTTGGTGGTCCTAAGAAACGTGTTTCATGGAGGGGACTTAGTGTCACCAAATCTCTAACTATTTAGATTGTCTT
The DNA here is from genome assembly GCA_007258455.2 of Sequoia sempervirens. Taxonomy (NCBI): domain Eukaryota; kingdom Viridiplantae; phylum Streptophyta; class Pinopsida; order Cupressales; family Cupressaceae; genus Sequoia; species Sequoia sempervirens. The sequence continues at coordinate 9,798 of VDFB02163405.1, forward strand.
AGTTTTTGGAGAAATCCGAGTGGGGACTCAACAACTAAGGGAATTTCAACCTAGGATTATAAATGAGTGTGAGTCATTTGAATACATTTCCTAGTTCTAAAATGTTACAAAAACAACATTCTCAATTTTTCTTAAAATTTCAAACGCTTTGGTCTAAACATGGATACCTTTTGAAATAGCCTTGATATTACTGTTTGTCCTAAGGATTTCTATCCTTAGAGATTTTTAAATATATTGAATTTATCTCAATCCATAATTTCCAAATTTAACCTAAGCAAATATGTCTTCAACCTTATGATTTTCACAAAATGGACATTGTGAAATTTATGATGTTTATGACATAGACATTTAGTTTGAAAAGTTAATCAAGACAAGTGTTTGTGGTAAAATAAACTCACTTAAGCAAGATAACTTGTCAAATTGAACCCCAAATGACCATTTGGAGACCGATTTATCCCATTGAACAACTTGATCTTGAAGGTGCTATCATTAGACCAAACTTTGAACTCATTACCAGAAAACAAATCGATATCATTAGTAGTTTGAGAAGCTTCACTTTTGAAACAAAAGAAACACCTACCCAATGGAGAAACATGGAAAATTTCATAGAAAAAGAAGAGAAACAAGTTGAGATTGAGGCTGGAAGGCCCATATTACCACCACCTACATGGAAATAAATATCCTCCTTTCTTTCATGAACTTGAACTTTTCTAAATGATCTCATGCAAAGTTAGAATCCCCAAGAGAAGGTCTACAGGTTGTCATTTCAAACTTAGACATCGTAGTTAAAAGAAATCAAAAAACACATTTTGAAACTCTACCAAAACAAAAACAAGTTGTTAATAAAATTTTATGAATGTGCACAAAAGAAACATCCAAACATGTATACATTTTTTATGGGTCAAAACCCAGGTCTTTTTCATGATAATGAACTTATCTAAAAAATTGGAGCTTTAGGATTTGAAAAATTTAGAGGTCTAGAATGTTTCTCACTACTTTGGTCTTATCAAACAAAGGTTCACTCTAGGTTAACATTGGGCCAAACATTTCATTCACCCTTTCATTAAAATTTTATCCTTCACTTCACCAAAACTTTGCAAAACTTTCAAATACACCAACACTTTTTGACTTGAACTTCTATCAAAGCAAACCCTAACTTAGCTACTTTGTATGTGAAATGAATCATTTTTCATGCATTTGGTTTATTTATTTATCATATTTGAACTAGTCTATCTTGAAGGTCATGAGTTTACCCTAAAAATTTCCAAGTTCATAAACATCCTTTATCCTAACATTAAAGCATCAAACTTAAGTCAAAAGTGTTTTCCCAAAATGTTTTCAAATATCACTCTCCATAACACCCACCTTTTCATCCCCCATTATCATTATTGCTTCAAAAAGACTTAGAGCATCCCTTTTACCTAGATTTGAGTCAACTAGAGAGTTCAAGCATTACAAATCTCAACACAACTCTCCCAAAGGTGACATAAAATTCATGGTAAAGACAAGATCACAACACAAGAGAATCATGGAGAAAACCAAAGTCACGTTTACCTCAAGTGATCCAAATCCTCTAGAATTTGATCCAAGAAGTTAAGTTAACCCATCAAAACAACCATCGTCTCTGTTAGGACCATATGAGATAGAATAAATCACAAAATATCCATTTGATCTTACTAGGGAGGAAATCATGGAACATCAAGCCTTGGGAAGTGTAGCTCCAATTTCCCCATCATTTCTTGCACAAAATTTGACACAAGGCTTCACAACTCCATTGCTAAGGCTAAATCAAACATCCACTCCCAGTATTGCAACTAGCCTTGCCAAGGAATTTGGTATAACTCTTCCATTTGAAAGAAGCACAATTGTGGGTACCCTTGATACCAATCCTCCATCCCAAGCAACCCCTTGGACACCTACCTTTGGTGCTCCTCCCATTCCCAAAGATCCTAAATAGCCATATAAAACCCTTGAACTTCATTACTTCACAAAAACCTCCACATATCAAGGACACCCCTCTTCATCCATACACATGAGTTCCATAAGTGTTCCCACCATCACACAAAGCAATGTGGAGCAAGTGTCTCAAAACAACACACAAGGGCATGTCAATACCATACCATAGAGTCAACAAGTTGATGATGTTTTCTGCACAGCAACAACTAAAACAAAATATGAAATTCTATCTCTCTTGAAAGGTAATTCCCTATCAGCAAGCCTCAAGAGATAACCCAAAGGTCTCTAATGCCAGGTCTTGACAATGCATAAACAACTCAGTGATAAATGTGAAAATGTTGGTAATCACAAAGGGAACTTACTACAAGCAAATACTGAATCTTTAACTTATCAAATTTGGCAATGCAATGATGCAACAATCCTAAATCTAACTCAAATGATAAATAATGTTAGTGTAATTAATATTTAATTACACTTGCATAACTTTACTTTGGTATTATTTATTTCCTAGGTTAATTAATTATCATCTTTATCTTTTGAGCTATCTTGTTGCTCAAGATAAGATTAGGGTTATGCATCTTTTCTTTTATAAAGAAAATCATTATCATTTAATTATGAATTCTCGAATAATATTATGTTGCACATTTTTTTTGCAACCTCTCTACTTTTTATGATTTTCTCTTCTGTGGAAGGTCTTTTCGGTTTGCAAATCTAATCTTGGTTTCCAACATGGTATCAGAGCCTTGATTTGCAACCCCTTCTCAGATTTTTGAGAAAATCATTGTAGGGTTCGTTCAGGATTCCTCGAGGGTATCATGCCTTGAGTTTATTCATGATGCATTTTGGATGAAATCAAACTTCACCATTGGATTCAGAGCACTGGAAAAAGTCAGGATTGGCTTTAATTTTGAAGATTTTGGCCATCATTTGCCAAATCTATGAGGGTTTCAGGCTGGGAGATTTTTTGCAAGTTCTAGAGGTAGTGGATTTTTTGGAGTAGTTTGAGTAGAAATGGAGGTCACCATTGCGTTCACAGCGGCCAAAAACCCTAAGATCGCCTTTCATTTCATCGATTTCAGAGAAAGTTGTTTCTGAGGCAAAAAATTTTTGCCAAGGGAGACACAAAAAACAAAAAAAATTTAAAAAAAATGGCCTTCTTAGTTTCTGCATCGATGCTACCAGTTTAAACAATTTCCACTGCCCGACGACCACCAGGAAGCCACCAACCCACCTTCGATGCCAGTTTCCACCACTCACCAACCACCGACAACTCTAGCCCCCGTGGGCTCCCTCCACCCCACCCAGTCACATGGTGGACCAGGGGCCCTCTGCTCCACCCCCATAGGCCCCTGCCTAGCCCCAGCGGCCATCCAACTTCACTTATGGCTCTATGAATGACCAGGAGCTACGAACCTAGCCCTCGACAGTTGTAAAATGGCAACAGAATCTTTCGAGATTTTCTCAGTATATTATGTCAGGAAAGAATATTCTAAACTTGACATAAGCATATTCTATTCGCCGCAAAAATTTTCCAGCAAGAGGGGGGGCATTTTTTACCTCGACGACCAGATCGCTGTCAATTTTAATCCCTTGAAGTGTTGACTTCAGCATGATGCCATAAGCTATACGGCCTCTTTGCCCCTCCTAGCCCTAATTTTTCCTAAAGGAGCAGTTTTTTTCTTTTGGTCATAACTTGGGCATACGGTATCAAAATTGGGAAAACAAGATATCACCAGAAAGCTAGTTCTGAGCACTTTCTATTGGTGTAGGTTATTTTTTAGAATTTATCTTTTTATTTATTTATTTTTCTGTTTGAATTCAGATGTTTATTTTGAACTTCCAAGCTCATAACTTTTTGCCACGATGTCCAATTTTTGTCTTCTTTGCGGCGTTGGAAACGTATTGAGGAGCTCTATCTTGTTGTCCATGCACTTTTTTCTGTATCAGTCACAAGTTTTTCATTATTCCATATTTGTCTCGATGGGTGTTTTGGAGATTACTTGGATGTTTTGGTAGTTGGAAAGGTGAAACTTGAACGTTTGTACTTCATTTCAGTACCACATCATGTTATTTTCTATTTATGCACATTTAGGGTGCTCTCCTTTTACAATCGTTGGGTTATTCTAATAAATGAACTATGATAAAGTTCCAATCAGTGGGGTTTCTTGCATAATAAATCTAATTAGATTGTACTTTTCACTTTGATCTCCATATCCATTTTGTTTTGATGAAAAATCATATGGTTTATCTAGTCTCCTAGTTTCTTTTGGCCACATTTTTTGCTATAGCTTGAAACATGTCAGATTCATCGGTTCACACTTCAGTTGAGAGATTATGTTTCTTGATCCTCATTGGTTCATATTCTTCTCAGTTTGAGGGCCATGTTTTTATGGTTAATGTTCTAGAGTCTTTTTTGGTACTCCTTCCATGGAAGAGTTTTAGTCATAGTTTGGCATCTACATCGAGATACACGGCTTCTAGATTATGTCATCATATCATCTACTATTGCTTCACAGATTCCAGGGTTTTTCCAATTTGTGAGTTTTCCAGTGTTCCATGGCATCGAGTCTACTATCACATTATCATGATTTTGGTTTTGGTTTTAGTTGTAGATAGAAGTATCTTTCCTTTCTTTTCATATTTTAGTTCCAGTGTTACTCCATAGTGTTCTTCCAGTGCTTCTTTGCAGCAGTCATCTCATTGTAGGGGTGTTTTGTCCCACTCAGTTTTCGTTCTCTACCTCATATTACATTTGTACTTGGGTACCTGATCAGGCCTTGTTTTTGGGACCCATTCATGCTTTCTTGCATTCATCTTAGTTTTAGGTGCATGCTTTGTTAGTCTCCCTAAGTTGCACTTATGGGGGGGTGTTAGTGTAATTAATATTTAATTACACTTGCATAACTTTACTTAGGTATTATTTATTTCCTAGGTTAATTAATTTGCATCTTTATCTTTTGAGCTATCGTGTTGCTCAAGATAAGATTAGGGTTATATATCTTTTCTTTTATAAATAAAATCATTATCATGTAATTATGAATTCTCAAATAATATTATGTTGCACATTGTTTTGCAACCTCCCTGCTTTTTCTGATTTTTTCTTTTGTGGAAGGTCTTTTTGGTTTGCAAATCTGATCTTGGTTTCTAACAAAGAACTAACAAAATATTAGGGTTTCATAAAGATATATAAGGTTAAAAATACTCCTAAGATTAACAATGCAAATGATGAAATACTTGAAATGGACCAATCCCTCATAAACTAATTTCCGCTTAACCCAAATGAACCTGCAATCTCACAAAAATAGTGCAATCTTCTAAGGCATTAAATATTTTTATATTATTATCATTCATCCAATACAACACAATTGCAATTTAAATGGATCAATTTCACAACTGAACTAAGCACAATGAACATAAAGTTATAGGCTAACTTTGCAAAGAAACTAACAATCAACTAGCTGCAAAAATTATGGACCAAGGATTGTTGCAAACACTTCAAGCATCAAATCATAAACACCATTGAATCGGCTCTAAATCTAAATAACCTTGAGAAATTTGAAAGATAGAATCATAAGAACCATGCAAGATAAGTCAACACAAAAGAGGTCACCAAAAAAATCACAATGTTTTCAATTGTATTGAATCACTACATTTTAGCAACAATTCCAATGTTCTGTTACAACACTTACTCAAAAATTGACTAACTTCTAACTTTGCTTTACTGCCTAATTCACTCTAAGAGCTATCTATCTTTTTTGTTCTATGTTATCTATTCTATATCTCTTACAAATGAGGAAAAATGCCCAATTTATAGGAATCTCCAAAACAAGTCAGCCAAGATGGGGTTATATAATAATAAAATAGCCAAAACAAGTCAGTGCAACCAATTCTTACAATAAAAATGGCCATAAATAGGTCAGCCCAAGGAGAATTTGAATTAAGATAAATATGCATTAAATGCAAGAATTCAATCCAAGTCGGCTTGGGAGCTCCAATCCAATTCGAACCAAGGCAAGGAAAATGATAGGGAAATACAAAATTCGATGTAGCCTTGCATTAAGTACCCTCTCCAGCTTGAGCGCACCCCACCAAGTTGGCCAAGAGGAAGAGTATATAATATTTGAATTTCCTTCACAGATTCAACTTCATCTCCAAAACTTCCTTGATGACTTAGAAAAATTCAGCCTGCACTCAACTAAAACCACCATTAATATCCATTATAACACTATCATAACATGAAGATCAAGATTAGCTCATTATCAACAATATATTTGTAATCCAAATAAAATCAAACAAAAATTGAAATCAACCTAGAAATGTCATTCAATCACAAACCACACAATTTGGGATTTCAAGCTAGCCGCAGAATCTAGGCTAGGAAGGAAATTCTGGAAAAATACGACCGAGGCGGATTCCGGCGATGAAGGCACAAAATCAACCCCTAGATCATTAAAAAATGAATAAAGAATGCATAAACCTGTGTAATTCAACATTTTAGAGCATGGAATGATAAGAATTCATTAGTAAATTAATCCAATTCACAAAATTTCCTCGTTCCACAATGCTTCCCAGAAAATCCAGAAAAATATAGCTAGACCGAAATTCTATGAAGTCATCAAATTTGTGAATTTCATTGCATACCCCAAAACACAGAAGGTTAGGTGGAATCCAGGAAAATCTAGGGTCAATGAAAAATCTTGAGGATAGGAGAAAACACGAATATCAACATCCTCCCATGAATTCACTCAAATTGACCAAAAGTCACAAATTTGAGGAGCCTGGGCATGGAACCAACTTAACTTGAACCTCTCTATAGATCTTCCTTGAATAAACTAGGTTCATCTGAAAGTAAATCAAAATAAGATTTTTCACCTGACAAGACCTCACAAGGGTCCTAATGTAACCTCAAGATTTTTTAAGATGTATAAAAGATATAAGATTTCATAATACTTCAAATTCAAATCAAACCAGTGACCCATCTTCTCTAAATCAGACATTTAGACTGCATGACAATAATGACGACCTCAACATCCATTCAAGACACACAATCAAAGTTAATCAAGGAAATACTCAAAACAGTCCCAGACAAAAGAATATTTTCTATGCAGGCGCAACACATTCTGAAGAAAACAAGAAGACCTCTAAAGCAAGAGCAGAGAAAAACACACCAAACTAAAAGAAAAACCTATACTAACCAAAACAAAAAAAAGCAAAGCACAAAGTAAAACATACTCTTACCAAAGAAAAGCAAAGAAAACAAAATAAAAAGGAAACCTACTCTAACTATATACAAGAAGAGAGCTGAAAATAACTCAAGTCTGTAAATAATGCCTCAAATACTTCCCATTCATAGGCAGAGCGATATCCTCACTAGTGAGAGTTTTGAAACGAAAAGCATTATATCCCAGGATTTCTAAAATATGGTAAGGGCCAAGCCAAAGTTAGTCAAATTTACCATGCTCCCCCTTACAGTCATGGGCTTTATCCTAGTAGAGAACCAAGTTAGAAATCCGAAAGGCTTTTACCTTGCCTCTTTTATCAAACCACCTTTTGACTACACCCTGGTGTTTAGCAAAGTTCTCTAAGGCTTCATCCCTTCTTTCTTCAAGGTGTAATAGCTCCTGTAGGCGGGCCTCATGCCTATTTTCTTCATCATAGTACGCATTAATGAACTATAAAGTAGGGATCCTCAATTGGATTGGAAATATAGGTTCCTAATCATATACAAAATGATAAGGGGATGTCCTTATGGAAGTCTCCTGTATGGTATGATCTGCCCACAAAGAAAATCTAAGCTGAGTGTGCCAATCCTTGGGATTTTCTCTAGTAACTTACGGATGACTGTCAAGAGGTTTTTATTGGAAGACTCAGCCAACCCATTACCTTGTCGATAGTAATTAGATGAAAATTTTATTATAATCCCATGACCAAAGGCCCAATTGGAAAATTTCAATGATGCAAATGTAGGACCATTATCACAAACTAAAGATAAAGGACATCTCAAGCGATTGATAATACCTGATTCAATGAAATCAATTACCACTTCAGAAGTACATTGTCTGCATGTAAGAGCTTCATTCCATCATGTAAAATAATCAGTAATGGTGAGAATATACTTATGACCAATAGAAGAAGGTGGATTGATGGGATCTAGGAATTCCATCTCCCACTGTTCAAAAAGGTTTTACCTCAAAGACTAACTAAAGTGGAAGAGTTGCATACTTCTCTCTAGTTGCTATGGTCTGGCATATGTGGCAAGTTCTGACATGACTATGTGTATCCTTGGACAATGTAGGCCAATAGTAACCAACCCTCAAAATATGATTTGTAGTAGAATGTGCAGATCCATGGCCAGTACCATATTTATCATGAAATTTGGCTATGAATCTCTTAGCTTCATATCTTCCTAAACACCTCGGGGAGATACCTTCACGATTTTTCTTGTATAACACAACTCCCTTTAGCATGAAATTGTCACTCTTCAAACATAATCCCCTTCTCTATACTAAATTCAGATGGTTAGTACATCTCTAAGTCAGGAGATAATGAATAATATCATCATACCATTCTCTAGGGGAAACATCTTCTAGATTGTAATGTTGAGCTATAAGATCAGGGCCTATTTCTGCCATTTTCCTTGTAAGTCCTTTCCCTCTTACCAACTTGAAGGGTTGAATCTCAATATCATATTCTTGTAACATGGTTACCCACTTAGCTCTGCATTCTCCTAGCTCATTTTTCATCAACAACAGCTTGACTAAAGGATCGGGAACTATAGCAAAGATCTTATTTCTAAGAATATAATTCCTAAACTTATTCAATACTCTAACCAAGGCATAGGCCTACTTTTCAACACTTGGGTAACTTAGTTCAATATATTTCAATGGTGCACTCATGAATGCTATGGGATGTTCATTTCCTTGATCCGACATTTGAGTCAACAAAGCAGCACAGGAGTGATCAGAAGGAAAAAAATATATATATAATGGATTAGCATAATCTGGACTCACCAAAACAGGAGCTTCAACAATAGCTTTCTTTATCTATACAAATGCTTCCTTAGCTTCTGCATTCCATTCAATTTGGCCTCCTACTTCAACATTTCATTCAATGGCTTGACTATTTCTACAAATCTAGTGATGAACTTCCTTACAAAGTTGATCTTGCCAAAGAAAGACTTCATTTCTTTCTTGCTAGAAGGTGGTGGGATCTTGAGTAAAGCTTCCACTCATTCTAGATCAATGGAAATTCCTTTCTCATAGATAACATGTCCCAACAACTTTCCCTCTATAACTCACAATATGCATTTCTTTGGATTGAGAGATATACCGAATTCCCTACACTTCTAGAACACTTTACATAAATCTGCTATATGATCACCCCTCTTCTTGGAAAAGACTATCAGATCATCCATATCAATGATTATGCACTTACCAATTATGTCCTCAAACACAATTTCCATGGCCCTCTAAAATGTGGCTCCAACATTAATCAAACCAAAGGGAATTCTCCTGTAGGAAAAAGTGCCCCACTTGGTGGTGAAAGCAGTCTTATGTCTATCTTCATATAGTACCATGACCTGGTTATATCCTGAATAGCCATCCAAGAAAGACATCATCTGAGAACCATTGACAATCTGAAGTACTTCATCTAGAAAAGGTACTAGATAATTATCCTTTTTTGATGCTCTAATGTTCCTGAAATCTATGCACAACCTGATATAACCATTCTTCTTTTGCACTGGAACCAAGTTTGCAACCCAAGTTGAATGTCTGCTAGAAATATGATTCTTGTGGACAATAATTTTTGTACTTCCTTTTGTATTATAGGTTCTAGTAAGGAATCAATTGGCCTTTGCCTCTGTTTGAAAGGTTTTTCTCCTAGATTGAGAGGGATAGTGTGGGTTATGATTGACGTTTCATTAGTCTTCAAATCTTCATAGCTCCAAGCTATCACATCCAAATATCTAAGCAATGCATCAATTATTCCTTTCCTCTCTTCTGGAGTGCATAATTTACCAATGAGGACATTCTTGGCATCATCCTGAGTTCCCATATTATACTTTTCACATTGTCCACTGATGGACTCCCTCTTGGCAACATGTTCTTGATCTCTAACCTTATCCAATTAAAAAATTCTTTCTAACTGCACCATTCCTCTAGGAATAGTATTGGTCTTGAAATTGATTACCCCTTCTAAATCCATTTCTGCTTCGTGGAGTTTAGTTTCATCTATAATTTGAGAAGGAAAAACATATGTACTTGTGATAAAATCTAAAATATGCTTATCATCTTCAAATACTTGGAAGCTAGTGACATTGTCAAGTATTGAAGGTATTGGAGTCAGTTCCACTAAAAAATTCTTCAATCCAGAAAGAGACAGGGGTTGTAATGTACTGGGTGCCTGGGCAAGGGAGTCAATTGCCTGATTTTTACTTTGTGGTATTGACTGAATGTTGAAGGCATCAAATCCTTCAATAAGGTTCCATACTTTGTGTCTATAATTGGTCATTCTTCTATCATGAAAAGAGTATTGTCTCCTAACTTTCTTAACCACTAACTCAGAATCCCCAAAAACTTGCAAGATCTTGACTTTCTTCTTTAATTCCACTAACAACCCATGTACCAAAGCTTCATATTTTGTTACATTATTCATACAATAAAATTGAAGTCTATGAGAAGCAAATAATGTCTTACCTTTTGGACTGATTAACTCAAATCCTACCCCAACTCCTTGCTTTGATTTGGATCCATCAAACCTTAAAGTCCAACAACTAGCAACTGTAGACTTCCTTGTATGTTTTACACTATTGTTGCTAGAAAGTTCCTCAGAAAGCATCACCTTCTTCTCTCTACTGGAGTGGGGTTGATACATTTCTGCACTTGTTCCACTGCAATTTGGCAGAAGCAAAAATCTAGTTTTGAATGAGAGGCATTATGGACCCTACACTAGTTTGGAAAAAGAAAATCTCTTAAATTCATTTCCCTACCCAACTAAATCTGATTCTCAATGCATTTCTGAATGAATTCCTGGAAATTATCTAGTAAACTGAGTTGATTGTCTTGAAGATCATCTTCATTTTTAACTAGTTGTACCAAGGATTTAGTACTACTAGATTCTCTTGTAGGCGTTGTGTGGAACATAAGGACTTCCTCTACATCTGACTCCTCAAAAGGGGCTGCAAGCACGTAATTTCCCATACTTACTTCCAATATTAGAATTTCATTGGAGGTATTTTGATATTCTATGATCATGTTCTTCATCCTTAGTTCTCTTTCAATTCTAATCTGGTTTGGCACTCCTTTAGAGGGAAGCCACATGTGAGAGTTATCAGTTGATACCTATCCATTCAAGGCCCTGGTAAAATCTCTTCCTAGAATCAAGCCATAAGCATTAGGTATGTTAGCCACCTATATATTGATAACTTGCTCAATTCTAGGGTCAGAAGAAACCTGCATATGAATCGTATTTAATTCCCCTACAACTTTATTTTCAATCCTATCCAATTCTGTAACTTTCTTTTGAGAATCAGTGGGAGTAATACCCAAAGCTTGACAAAAACCAAAGGGAATTACATTGCTAGAGGCACTTGAATCTAAAAAGCAATTGTGCAAATGCTTACCAAATATGCAGACAAAAATAAGGAATGGAGGAGTCTCTATTTTTTCTTGAAATAGAGTTAAGGGAGTATCCACTTAAGCAACTTGAGTTCTATCAAGTTCTCTTTTCCCTTATCTCTAGGAGGCACATGAACTGGATTATGAGTCTGATTTTTCCTTCATATTGCTTGAGAGCTAGATACTTTATTGATACTTTCACTAACTGATCTATCTTTTGATATGGAATTTGCATTATAAGCACCTAAAACTGCATTCCTAATGGTTGGAACTCTTAATAACTCAAATGTAGAGAGACTTACCTTTAGCTTCTTGAGTTCTTCTACAACATATATAGCCAATTTTTCATCACTCAAATCAATAGGAGTCTACTTTGGATAGTCCACCACCCTATCTTTGCTTGCTTCAACACTTCTTCGTTTTGAAATGTCCATCTCTGCTTGTCCTTCCTTTGACAAATACTGCTTGGACACATGAGGATACAATGGATTATTGTTGGCATTAGGATCTATAGGAGTGGTGAAGTTGTTTGGTGGAATGGAGGTGGTGAAGGGGCCTCTAGCCGATGGATATCTGTGTGGCATGTCTCTCAAATCATACTTATTAATAGGCCTCTAGAAAGTTTGTACCTTTTCAACATAAGCTTCTTCTCCATCTAAGGGGTTGTTGTCATTCACTATATTTTCCTCAAATAACTATGAAATATCATCTCCATTGCACACTTGATATGCCTCTCCCTTGAGCTGGTCTGATTCTTCTTCACTCACATTGTCCTTGCTCTGTGGAAAAGAAGCATAATTCAATACCAACATTGGTGAATCATAGGGGGTAGATGGCACCATCTTCTAACCACTTGAATTGTTCTCCACTTCATGCTGGAAGATTGAAGCTACTTTCTGGAATTCTTGACATTCTAACTCAGAATGTTGACTTGTTTTGTGAAGCCTAGACCATCCTGATAAAGCAGCTTCAACTAAATATACACCACTAGGAGGCTTCTCTTGACTAAATGGTTGATTGATTGGTTGATCCAATGGGTAAGGGACTCCTCCATTGTTAGGCCTTGTATTCTGAGTCTCATTCTATCTAGGTGACTATCTCTTGTCAAACCCTTGTCCACCACCTTGACCTCTATCAAAGTTCTGGCCTGAGTATTGTCCTTTATCATAAGTTTATCCTCTTTCATTATTATATCCCCTATTGTTGTTGTATCCTCTATCAAAGTGCTACCCTTGTTGATTTTCTCTACTTTCTTTGCTATAATTGGACTCCATATTTCTCTTAGCAGCTTGCACCTGACTATTCTAATTCCTCAAGTAAGTCACCTCCATATTAAGTTTCTTTACTTGTTCAGACAATACATCCAGTCTCTCCTAGTTAGGATTTCTATATCGAGTATGACTCACATTATTTTGGAAATATCTTGCTACAGTGCCGGTATTCAATGACTGGTTCAAAACTTCATAATTATGTAGATATGGGGGGTAGCTAGCATGATATTGTGGATGAAGAGGTTGATTCACACTTTGATGGGGATAACTAATTGTAGGTGGCATTTGACTCACTAGAGGCCCTGGGTGAGGGACAAGAGAAAAATGAGGAACCAAATTCATGATTGGGGTCTGATTGGTGAGAGCTTGATTGAGAGTTGAGACTTGTCTAAGGTGAGAAATGGATCCTAATGATGGAAAAGGTCCAAAAAATGTTGTCTTAGGGTAGTGCTAACCTTTACAACTTCGACATATGAATCAAGTAGGGTATTAGGAGGATTGTTTCTCCATTTCATGAAGGTGGTTGTCAGACTATCAAGTCCCTCATAATAACTTCTAAAGCAATGGAATCATCAATAGAATAAGGGGCCTACAGTCTATTATAGGCACAATGAAACCTATTGTTGAATGACCCTATAGGCTCATTGACTTCTCTCTTAACATTAGTGAATTGATGATAGAGCTCATTGGGACATATGGGAATCCTAAAAAATTTCAGGAATGAAGTCTCTAGTTCAGTCCAATGTTGGATAGACCCGACAGGTAAGTGATTATACAATTAGAATGCATCTTCTCCTAAGGAATAAGGAAAGATCCTACATGCTACATCCTCATTATTGATTCCCCTATCCTTAAGGCTATTCTAAAAGATCCTAATGTGTTCTTCAATAGTTCTATTGGGATTATTAACATGGAACTTTGAACAAAAGTGCTTAGGGTTCTTGGGCATATCATTGTAATTGGTGAAACTCAATGGAGATGGGTTATTGGCTAGGAAAGCCATTGGTGGAGGTGGGGGTGGTAATGGCTAGTTTATGAATGGCTGAAGTTGTTAGATGGGCATGTCCTCAGACTCAAATGAAGGTGAACTTGAGAATGATGGAGATGATTAAGGTGGTTGGGTGGATGATGATTCTCCCTTTACACTAGTCCTTCTTGACCTAGTAGGGACTGGAAATTCTTGAAATTCCTCTTCTCCTGGAGTAGATGTAGTTCTTCTTCTAAATCATTCAGGTTAGATAGCGTACAAAAACTTATCCAGCTTAGCTTATTCAGGACCTCCTTGTAGCGCAAATCTGTTGATGATGTTTTCTACACAACAACTCAAATAGAATATAAAATCCTATCTCTCTTGAAAGGTAAATCCCTATCAACAAGCCTCAAGAGATAACCCCAAGGTCTCTAATGCCAGGTCTTGACAATGCATAAACAACTCAGTGATAAATGTGAAAATGTTGGTAATCAGAAAGGGACCTTACTACAAGCAAATACTGAATCTTTAACTTATCAAATCTGGCAATGCAATGATGCTCCAATCCTAAATATAACTCAAATGATAAAGAAATAACAAAATATTAGGGTTTCAGAAAGATATCTAAGATTAAAAAATACTCCTAAAACTAACAAAGCAATTGATGAAATACTTGAAATGGACCAATCCCTCATAAACTAATTTTTGCTTAACCTAGATGAACCTACAATCTCATAGAGACAATGCAATCTTCTAAGGCATTAAATATTTTTAGATTATGAACATTCATCCAAGACAACCCAATTGCAATTGAAATGGATAAATTTCACAATTGAACTAAGCACAATGAACATAAAGGTCCAGGCTAACTTTGCAAAGCAACTAACAATCAACTAGCTGCAAAAAGTATGGGCCAGGGATTGTTGCAAACACTTCAAGCATCAAATCATAAACACCATTGAATCAAATCTAAATATGAAAAACCTTGAGTAATTTGAAAGATAGAATCATAAGAACCATGCAAGATAAGTCAACACAAAAGAGATCACCAAAAAAATCACAATGTCTTCAATTGTATTGAATCACCAAATTTTAGCAACAATTCCAATGTTCTATTACAACACTTGCTTAGAAATTGACTAACTTCTAAATCTTATTTACTACCTAATTCGCTCTAAGAGCTATCTGTCTTTTATGTTCTATGTTCTCTATTCTATATCTCTTACAAATGAGGCAAAAATCCCAATTTGTAGGAATCTCAAAAACAAGTCAACCAAGATGGGGTTATACAATAATAAAATAGCCAAAACAAGTCAGCCCAACCAATACTTACAATAAAAATGGCCATAAATAGGTTGGCCCAAGGATAATTCAAATTAAGATAAATATGCATTAAATGCAATAATTCAATCCAGGTCATCCTGGGAGCTCCAATGCAATTCAAACGAGGGCAAGGAAAATGATAGGGAAATACAAAATTTGATGCAACCTTGCATTAACTGCCCCTTCCAGCTTGAGTGCACCCCACCAAGTTGGCCAAGGAGAAGAGTATATAATATTTGAATTTCCTTCATAGATTTGACTTCATATCCAGAACTTCCTTGATGACTCAGCAAAATTCAGCCTGCACTCAGCAAAAACCACCATTAATATCCATTATAACACTATCGTAACATGAAGATCAAGATTTGCTCATTATCAACAATATATTCATAATCCAAATAAAATCAAACACAAATAGAAATCAACCTAGAAATTTCATTCAATCGTAAACCACACAATCCAAGATTTAAAGCCAACCATGGAATCTGGGCCAGGAAGGAAATTCCATAAAAATCAGACCGAGGATTCCGGTGATGAAGGCATGCAATCTACAACTAGATCATTAAAAAATTAGTAAATAATGTATAAACCTATGTAATTCAACATTTTATAGCATGGAACAATAAGAATTCTTCATTAAATCCATCCAATTCACCAAATTTCCTCGTTCCATAGGGCTTCCTAGAAAATCCAAAAAAAATTGGCCAGACCAGAATTCTGCGAAGTTGTCAAATTTGTGAATTTCATTGCACACCCCAGAACACTGAAGGCTAGGAAAAATCCTAGAAAATCCTAGGTCGACAGAAAATCCTGAGGATATGAGAAAATGGGAATATCGAAATCGTCCCACAAATTCACTCAAATTTACCGAAGGTCACAAATTTGAGGACCCTGGCCACATAACCAACTTTAGTTGAACCTCTCTACAGATCTCCCCTTAAAAAACTAGGTTCATTTGAATGTAAATCGAAAAGAAATGGAAACACCATAGGCATGAAACCCTAAATCTTAACCATGAATGCACAGATCAAGTCATAAAGTGCCAAAACACACAATAATTCAAACTCCAAGCAAGACTATAACATTTTAAAGCACAACAAGATTGAACATCTCAATTCAGAAGAACAAAAATGATAAATAAAAATGGCATAAAGCTCAAAAATAAACCAAGTTCGGAAACCCAACGGCAAGGTAGAATTTCAAAAAAAATCCAGTCCAGGCAGAATTCTGTGAAGGCTAGAAATCTTCGAACAACATCATGAAACTAGAGTTTGAAAGAAATATGGGAAAATCTAGATGGACGAGAAAATCCTGAACTAGGGCCAAAACCCGAAATTCACCAAAAACATAAGATTTTCAACATGCAACTTGGGGGAAAACGCCTAGGCAAGCAGGATAAACATTTAACCTCATGCCAAGGCAATAAAAATCTATAAAAATCCAAGGGGGAAAGATACAAAAGTGAAAGCAAAAGATGGTCCCTACTTTAACTGGGGCGTGTGTGCAAAAATTGCACAACAAATGGCAACTCTACTAGAGAAGTGTTCTAGAGCATTTGATGATGAACAAGAATCATGAACCCATAATCTTTGGTTTTGATCCCACTATTAGACAAATAAATCAAAATTCAAGATCAAAGAATTAGAACCAAAAGCATACTAAACCTTCCATAGACTAAGAATCCAAGTGTGTGCACATGAGTTCATTTCCTTCCTTGAGCTACCACAGAAACCAAGTTCAGTCAAGGTAGGCTACGTAAACATTCTAATTTAAAAAGCAACCTGGATAGAGCCTCGCTTCTAGTCAGACGTTTATAGCCCCGATGAGGTTATCACTATGATACTGCTAGCTAGGAATCTATAACCCCTATAGAGATATTTGGATACCCTTGATAAGTTGAATTCATTCTTCTAATTTTCAATATTTTCTTTTCTTCTTTTGATATTCTTTTATTTTCATTTCTTCATTATTTAAACCTGTGAACAATGAAGTTCACAATTAGGGTTGAGAACCACAGTGGAACTGAAATAGAAATAATATTTTTCACCGGACAAGACCCCACAAGGGTCCTACCACAACCTTCAGATTTTTTAAGATGTAGAAAAGATATAAGATTTCAGAATACTTCAAATTCAAATCAAACCAATGACTTGTCTTCTTTAAATTAGACATTTAGACTACATGATGATAATGAAGACCTCAACCATCCATTCAAGACACACAATCAAATTTCATCAAGGAAATACTCAGAACAGTCCCAGAAAAAATAATATTTGCTATCCAGGTACAACACATTCCAAAGAAAACAAGAAGACCTCCAAAGCAAGAGCAGAGCAAAAAACACCAAACTAAAAGCAAAACCTATACTAACTGTGAACCTAGATCCTAATACCTGCAAGAACACAAGAAATGAACACATTAATAAGATAAAATGAAAGTTAGAATAGAGGTTCCCCATAAAATCCATTTAACCATATTTGAAATAGAAATAAAACAAGAACACAATGAAAGAAGATGAAAATAAGCTAAATCCTATTGAGAACATGCAAACTCTTGATCTTATGGGGGAGTTGGTGCCAATTTGATGTGTAAATTGGACCTTTTCCCAACTCTTTTGCAATATTTTATGATGAATGGTGATGATGATCCACTTTGTTGAAGATTCAAGTGTGCTCCATGATGAAAAAACTTTCATAACCTAGCTATGGATTCAAAAGTATTGATGAAGATTGCTCTAAATTGAGTATAGTAAGTTTACTCATTTGGTGGATGATCAAATGAGGAGAGGATCTCTTCATTTATAGAATGGTAAGTTGAGGATATGGTCAAAATAGAGCAATGTGGGACTAACATTCAACCAATGGCAAGGTGCCACTTGTCAACTTGTGAATGGAGGAAGCTTGAACACATTTTGATCAATGTGCAAGTTTGAAGTTTGAATTTGATGAGATGACATGTTCAGGGGGGATGAAAGATGAGTTAAATGCCAAGTGGGAGACATGTAAGAGACAATGTAAGAGGTTTAAATGCTTTGTTGGATGGACAAGTCTATTTGGGGGGAGATTTCAAACTTGGAGGAATATTCCCTTTTTGATGCCATTTTAAAAGTAAATAGAAAATTATTCAATCAAATAAATGATTTAATTGTGCAAGTTGCAAAATCTAGAGGATTGGAGTGATTAAGATTAGCATTAATCATGATTTGATTAATTTAAATGATGTTAGTTGATTTGACCATTTTGACTTAGATTTTGGGATTTAAATAACTCAAAATGAGAAGAGAATGATTTAGACTTAGTTAAATAAATATTTTTGATTTATTTAACCAAAGGGGGTGATGTTAGATTAAATTAGATAATTTTTTGATTTATTTAATTTAATTAGATGAACTTTAGAGATTTAATCAAATAATATGGATTATTTAATTAAATTAAAGATAGGAAGATGAAATGACCTAGCTAATTACATAGAGACAATGATTTAATTAAATTGAGGGATTTATTTAATTAAAAGGGGAATTATGATGAATTTAATCAAATAAGGCTATTCGATTAAATGGTTAGATAGAGGGATAGTTTAGGATGAGGCAATGTTAGTAGATCAAGATCGAGTGTGCGATATCAATTTGTATATTTTCTATGTCTACATTTTTCCCCTCTTTGAAGCAATGCACTTGTTGTGTTGGTTCAAAGAAGAAACTCTCTTGATCAAAATTCAAAAAAATTGTGATTTTTTAGATGCCCCACTGTTGTCCCAGCGAGAAGAATTATGTTGGTATACTGCCCCCTCGATAGATTGAGAAAAGAGGTTGGATTTGAGGTTCAAGATCAGTTCAACT